>OY292540.1:2891262-2927014 GCA_958496365.1 Subacronicta megacephala | reverse complement strand
GCCCCCCTCTAAAGAACAACCAAAACAACCTAGACAAAGACACCAATCGAGTTCCGAGCCAGAATTAGTACCGGTCGTCAAGAAATTAGACGAAACACCCGGATATGAGAATGTTATACGGGACTCGCAAAGAGGTTCATCTATCAAGACTAGAGGACCGGAAAGAAAGCCTGAACCGCCTTCGAGGCCGGTGAACGGCATCGAGACTGATCCTACACTAGTATCTAATCTACTAAAGGAGAGTCTAGCAAAGCCGGCGCCTATAACAGTCGCGACGGAGCGAAAATCCCCTGAAGTAAAACGCGAGCCCCCAGCGGAGCCCCCTCCGCCTCCCGTCCTACCTCCCCCTCCGGTCGCAGAGCCCCCTGCGCCGGCAGAAGACGTCCCCGAACACAGGCATAAGAAAGAGAAAAAGAAAAAGGACAAACACAAGCATAAAGACCGGGACAAATCGAAGGAGGAAAGAAAGAAACATAAAAAGGAGAAAGAGAAGAAGAAAGATAGTCCCCCACCCCAGCCGGTGGAACAGCCCCAAGACGGAACTTTGAGGATAACGATTCCCAAAGAAAAAATTTCGACGAGTCCCGGTCTGAAGATCAAAATACCTAAAGAGAGGCTGGCAGCGCCGCCGCCCCCGCCGCAGTCGCAGACGCAGACGTCGAGTCTCAAAATCAAGATATCCCGCGACGTTCTCGACGCTTCGCGGAAACGGAACGCCGCGCACGAGCCCGGCCCCCCTCCCAAAATGGCGCGCCACAACGGAGCTCCCCACCACCCTAAGGTAGGCAACTGGAATGTACCTCCCCCCTTTAGACAACCGCTACCTTATTATATGGTGCAGCCACCCCCTCCGCTGTACTACGGGATGGGTATGGACGGGTATTACTATGGTATGGAGGGTTATATGTACCCGCAGCAGTGCGTTGCGCAGGCGCCGCCGCCGCAGCCGCAGCCGCCGCTTCCGGCGATGCCCCCGCCGCCAGTACCGCCGCCCCCTCCAGAATAGTAACACGAACTATATACAGGGTGGAAGGAACATCGACGCACAACCACTTACCATGAATTCAGTACATGATTCTGATACGGGGCTTTGAAATTTTTCGTCGGTTATTAAAAAAAAATACAGTTCCATACATTTTGATAGTAGGTATTGCACTTTGTAGGAAAAAGCTCAGATCAAATAAAAAGTTAAGATGGAACTTTGCGAACAAAGAAGTGAGGCCGGCTAAAACTACGCCATGCCGTCTACACACAATTACACGCACACATGTATTAGTTAACTACGCCTTATCTTGTTAGTCGAGCTTTCGATAGGTCGATAACTCGACTGACAAGATAAGGCGTAGTTTCGGTATACGTGTGTGCGTGTAATTGTGTGTTGTAGACGGCTGAGCTGAGCTTTTTCCTACAAAGTGCAATACCTACTATCAAAATGTATGGAACTGCATTTTTTTTTAATAACCGACGAAAAATTTCAAAGCCCCGTATCAGAATCATGTACTGAATTCGTCGTAAGCGGTTGTGCGTCGATCCCTTCCACCCTTTATATTATATAGTACATAGTAGTTTTATCGCTAGTTAGAAAATGTTGACTGTTTGAGTACCTTAATGTTTGCAATGTGGATTTGTTGTCAGATATTTTACAGAGCTATTGATATGTATTGATTACAATAATTGAGGATGAACATTTTTATGATATTATTATTATCGTTCTTTATTTCACCAAAAATAGAATCACAGTTTTACAGCCTCGGGGGGTTTTTGCACCCATTAAAATCAACTACATTGATATTGCCGCAAAGATATACATATTTTTTACTGTTTAGCGTCAATTTCTATAAATAATGTTTTTTTTTTTTTCGCAAAGTGTTCGTCTATAACACATTCTAGGTTCATGGCAGTAAGAATTGCGACATTAACCAAAAAAGTATTCACAACTGAGTACTACATTAACCAAAAAGTATTCACAACTGAGTACTACATTAACGAAAAAGTATTCACAAGTACTTTTGCCGCCAAATCGTTATTTAGTAAGTGTATTGTTAATTTTGGCAAAATACTCGTATTTTACACTACCATCTGCTACGATAACGATTTTAAAAGAAAAGTTTTTATAGTGTGAATACATTATAGTCGCAATTTCTACTACCATTAATCTAGAATGAGTTATAGACATAAAATTTGCAAAAAAAAAAAAACAACTAAAAAGTTGAACTTGGCGCCCAAGCAGGGACAATCCGCTTTAATAATGTTTTTCATTAATTATTTTTATTATTCTTTTAAAAAATAACTTGTAATATATCTGTCAACACATCAGCAGTTGTATTGAATAGAAATATATATACCTTGTTGTATGCACGTGACGCGTATTATGTGATCTTGTGCAATTTTTACTCGGGAATTGTTAGTTATAAGTTTAACGTCAAATAGTTTAATACAATGACTTGTAAGTATCATAATAAGTTGAGCGTAGTAAGGAGTTATTGAAAGTACTGAATTACATTTTGTTATACGGTTTTTATATTCAAACAGAGAGTTTTAAGATTCATCGGCCAATTCTGGTTGGTAAAAAATGTTCAGACAATTTTAGTGAAGGAAAAATTCTACTGCGGACAGGATTCGATCCTGCGTCTTCTGGTAAGATACACCAGACTATGACCACTAAGCCACCGTAAGTCCCATCCGACAGGCCGAAACATTTTTGAAAACATTTTTTATTTTACTTAAAATCTCTGTTAACATGTTATCTGGATTCTATGCTCTAAAATCCGATTTTAGTGATGGCCCTTATGTCTTAAAGACAGACTATATCAGAACTAGATTATTTTTGAACATGTTTTATTTCCCGGAATTGGCGTTTTGATTCCATAAAAAATATAGCGGGTAGACGGATCTTTTTGAATGCTTTTGCGAGAACCTTCTTACTGATTAACATGTGTAACATCAGTTAAATATTTTTTTGATATATACAAACGATGTAACAAAGTTACTGAAAGATTTGTCAATTGAACTTACAAGTTTCACTAAGCTTGTTCAACATTGATTAGTAAAAAGGTTAAAGTAATTAGTTATGTTATGCTCATAGCTATGACTAAACTTTATTTTTTTAATAGTTTATGTAACTGGGACTCCGTCCGACTTTTACCAAATCGTTAAAGTAATAATAGGTATTTTTTTGTGTTGAGAAAATGCAGTCCTAAAATTAAATCACAGCATTTTTGCATTTTGTTTTTTTTTTATAAAGTTCGCTGTGAGACAGCGAATTCGCTTTATGCTTCAAATGGCAGCGTAGTCTTTAGTTTATGGTGTTCATTCATCACTGAAAACTAAAATCTTTAAAATTAAACGAAATACGATCTGGAAAAGGTAATTTATGAAATAAATAAAAAATACTTGGGGCAAGGAAAAAAGGACTAGAGTACCCAACTTTCTGTCATTTTTGTTTAACAAAGTTTATTGTAGATTTGGGCATAACCGCAAAAATATGTACCTACATATTTTCGAAAGTTTTTAAAACAACAACACAATTTACAATACAATTTACTAATTATCCTTATATATACAATTTTGACGAGGTATTTCTCTAACTTATATACAAATTATGTATAAAAACATACGACATATTTACAGGGCCGAAATACATATGACTATATTTTATATTTACAGTGCCAAATGCGTTTAGGGGAAGGTAAAATGATTAAAACGAGCGATCCGTGCGCAGCTTCGCTTTCTTACATTTCCAATCAAAATTTTCTTTCATACAAACCCTGTCTTGATAATAACTGAATAAAAAATCAACAAAATCGGTCGAGTCAATTTCAATGATGAGCTTAGATATATGAGGAATTTTTTTTTTATAAATACCTAACTTTTACCAAAAAGGGTACTAACCAGTCCATTGGGCCAAGCCCAAAATAATTGGGAGGATGAATGACTTTGTAAATGATTTGATTTTTAAACTGCACGTATTGAAAGTCTTAAAAAAAAAGACCAATCAGTCTTTCTATTTATTTTCAATGGAAAAATATTTCAAATGAATTTTATCTTTCCTATTAACATATTTGGCAAATTATATTTAAAAAAGTTTTTATGCAAATATTTTACGATAGAGAAAAGTTAAATAGCTTTCTTGCTATTCAATAGCGCTGGACAGCTAATATATTTACATATATATATAACTTTATACATACATAGTATATAGATTTACATATTTACAATTTTCACTGTTATAATTGATTAATTACATCACATCACATGTGATTATTATTTAATTGATTAGTTTAATGCTGATGTGTACATATTTAAAGAGATGCGCCGAGAATACGGTTAAATTATCCGTAGTATTATTGAAGTCTACTCAAATTAATTACTAAAACTCTAATTTATTATTATTTATGAAGAGCCATATTAATCTAGAAGCGCAGCTGCGGAGCCTAAGGTCCTACTATAAAAAAAGGGTGGGTAGGTAGTGCTCTGCTACCTTCCGCTCGTCTTACTGGGGCACTAAAGTACCCCCAATTCAGATTTAAAGTTTATAATTTTGGCCTAGACCTGGTTAATGGCAATAGATCTCTGAAAACTGACTGGCGAACTGAAGGTCTAAATCAGTACACCTTTGCTTTAGTTAACTCAAAGCAGCTTTAACTTTTTAAATGGCCATAGTAGACATTATATTTAGACATTATCCTTGACACTCGTATAAAAATTATTAACTACATCATTTTCGATTAAGAGGCAGTGATTCTCTGAGTTGTTCTTAGACGCCTACAGGAAACATCGGCCCCATCTATACATATAATCAATACTCAAAAAAATTACCTATTCTTTGAAAGTATCGTCAAAACATGTAAATATAAATATTTAAATAATATTCTTGGTTAAATCGATTCACACTCGTTACTCAGTGGCACTTGTACTCGGCGCATCTCTAATAATTCATTTATAACATAGAAATTGCTAACCATTATTCTATCATTCCACAAGAGTTCTTCCATTATATGGCATTTTTAAAATGTGTTTTAATATTATATTTATGTTAAATTGAGGTTTTTTTATAGTTTTCTGATTTATAGTTTATATTTATACAAAAGAAGATGACAATACGACATTGAAACCACAGCCTATATAATCAATTCAAAACAGAAAAAAAAAAAAAAACAAAAAACAACTTTCCATACAAATTAAATTGATGAAGGCTTTATTCTTTGAAGTATTGCCACCTTTTATAGGGCGATTGGTAATATTATTATTATATACATTATTTAGCACGTGATTGTACTAATAATTAACAATTTCTCCAAAGAAATATATAAAATAAACCTATTATATTTATTGAAATAAAAAAAATATAATAAAAGAATTGTATCTTCGGAAAATTTGTTAATTATAATGTAATTTCACACTAATTACTATTAATAATATACATATTTATATTAATTAAGTTGCTAAATAACAACTAGTTTAAGGCAACTATCTGAACACATTACCATTTCAGCTTTAATTTAATTTTTAATAATAAAAATAACAGATTTCTTTAGATACAAGTTGACCTGTTAATAAATATTGCAAACTAAGTTTGTAAAAATGTGTAAATATAAAAAGCTTGCTCAAAAATGATCAAAAAGGAAAAAAAATATTACAGGGTTTATCTTTAACGTTCCTTAAGACTAGGCAAAATGCTGAAACGTTACTCAATATTATTGCGCTGTTAAGTCTCGTGTTGTCTCTTTCACTTTAAGAAGCTTATTTGGCCTATTATGTTCCTACTACTGGGACACAGGCCTCCTCTCGGTGAGAGGGAGTGGGCCGTAATCCACCACTTTAAGAAGAATAAAAAAAAAAATTGTGCCCAAAGGGAGACGATCCGCCGTCTCTGTCGCTCACGATGCGAACGCGTGCCCGAGATGTGAAACAACGATACCATTTGCAACATTTCCGCCCGTAATTCTTGTTCCGAAATTTGGAGAATACTCTTTTTAGTTATTACGTTTATATTATTTTGATATATTGACTTTTCGAAGTCATGTGCGTATAAATACTTAATTATCACGCACTTAAACGGTGAAGAAAAACATCGTGAGGAAACCTGCATGCTTGAGAGATTTTCTCGATGGCGTGTGAAGTCTGCCAACCCGCAGTAGGCTAGCGTGGTGGACTACAGCCTCATCCCTTTTATTCTGAGAGGAGACCCGTGCCCAGCAGTGGGACAATATATGGGTTGATGATGATGATGATGATATTATCTTGAAATACTAGCATAAAGTTGGGTTGTTTTTATTGAAAATTACCAATCTGAGCTCATGTAACTTTTTAACCATTTCATGAAATGAAGTTTTACGTACAAGGAACACGTATTTTAATGATAAGATTGTTACTGCAAAATTTGACAAGACTATCCTCTTAAGCCAAACTGACAGTGGCGTAGAGACTTAAAGGCATCTTAAAATTGAGTAGTATTTTCAGTATTCGGCCCTTAGGCTTTTAAATATAAAGCGACACAGAGTATTACGGAATTGCTTCTATACAAATGTTTTCATGGATTTAAAAAAAGCTTGAGTCAATTAATCAAACTTCTATGGAACTCTAAAAAAAGTTTTTTTTGTTTCTCTCCTTGTCACGTAAAAAATCTTATATAGTTTATGAAAACAATTGTATAATGTCATTATTATTATATTATCGATGATTTACATTCTCGCCAGATTTAACAATAGATTTTTTTAATAATTCATAAAATGTATTCGAAGTTGTACACACATATTTTTGTCACAAACTTTCCAAAAGTCTACCGGTGTCTCTATACAAATGTCTGCCCTCGCCAAACCTAAATTTTTTTCTTACTTTATTTTGACGATGACTTGAATGTAAAATTGGCGAGTATGTAATGGAAAATTGTAAATAAACACATTTAAATATATGGTGCCATTGCTGTTACCATTTTAATGTAGTATAGCATATAAAAAAGTTATATTTTTGATATATTTTCCAAAAGTACTTAAAAAGCTTGTTTATAGCCACGGAGGAGAGAAAAAAGCGGAGATGCCGCAAGGCAAAATTTCTTTAGAAAGCAGCGTCGCCTAAATACGGGTGACAGGGGGACGAGGTACGGCGATGGCTCCACCCCACGATAGAAAACCCGCCCTTTATTTGTAAATCCATCTAGTGGTGAATGGAATTATTACAGTCAAATTGAACTAGTTATTTTCATTTTAGTTCGTCTATTTGCCACTATGGCGTAACAAAGCATGATACTTTGATCCAGAACATTCCATGTGCGTTAGAATTAGGGATGTTAAAAAACAATCGATTATAAAAAAAAACGATTATTATTTCATTGAAATCGATTTTTTATGAGCAATTATTATAAAAAAAATCGATTATTTATTCATCGATTTTTTATTTTAAGCGTCCCCTTTTTCGAATTTTTTCTACTGGCATCTATTAAAATTACAAGAAACACCGCTACCCGCTATCCATTTGAGGGCAGGGGGGGTTCGTTATTATTTTGCAAATTGTTCGTAGATAACCTTTGAGCAACAGGGAGTAGCCTTAGCGATTTATTACCAACCAAATAGTTCTGCCATTTTTTTGCGAGGGGAAATGTGCCCACAAGCGTCGTTCCGAATTACTACAAACAAAACTAAAACTGTAATGACGACACTAACACATACAAAATTAAACAATACCAACGAGCATTGCACAGCGCTGCAACAGCAAATAGCCGTCTAACCAGACGAAAAAACATGCAGCACTAAAACGCTTTTTAAGTTAAGGCTCTCTCGCTAAATAAGAAAGGTCGAAAGCGCCGTAAAATTCATGGCGCTTTGGCGCATAGGCGTTTGGTTCAACGTTAAAAGTAACATCACTAAATTATTCATCGGCAAGAATTCGGATTTATCGCTCGACCGATACGTATTTTAGAGGGGCTAGCGGACTCAATGTTGGTACACAAATCTGATAATAATTTAAAATAGAATACACGAATTTGGTGTCTAAATGTAATTAAATAGAAAAATACGGTAAAGATTTATTTACATGTGAAATGTCATACCATGTTTTAGTAGATTTGATGTTCCAGAAAATAAAAATCGATTTTTAAATAATCGATTTTTTTACCGCAAAGTCACATCCGTAGTTAGAATGGCTCATCAATTAAAACCGACTACCTACCAACAGATGGCGCATTTTTCTTATATTCAATTCTTGTTCTTGTTTTATGCATAAGGTATATAATTTATTTATAAAGTAACTTTTAGTAAGCAAAATAAACCTAAGCAAGTAATTTGAGCAGAAAATTGACTACGAATAACATGCATTGATAGTATAAAAACACGTAATCTATAAAAAGTTGTTAGAAATCTTAGAATTCATCTCTTCAACGGTAGATGTCTCTATCTTCAATCTGGCGATCAAGCTAGAAAATTTGTGTTTATAAAATGAAAATATTAATTTTAGGGACTTGCACCTGAAATATTATGCCATCAACATGTTTCAGTTTTGATTCGGAACAATTGTTGCATCCAACAACAGCGCACTTCATTATTCAAACAATGTAACAATAATAAAAACCTATTAAAATACGACGGATCCACGGATTCGAACGCGATCAAGATTCATTCGAAACTAAGGTTTTCGGCCCCGCCCACTGTGACGTCATGACCTAGTTGGAGGCGCATGACCTACTTGCCTTGTGGCATCTCCGCTTTTTTCTCTTCTCCGTGTTTATAGCTAATTAATTATAAGATTTTTATATGTTCATAGTTTATTGTAGTTTAGTTAAATATATTAGATTGATTTTCTGAAATATACGTCGTGGTCACTCATTTATTTTTTGATTTTTCTAGCAAATGAAAACGTAATCCTCTAGTTCTAGTTATTTTTTAAGATTCAAGAGGCTACTTTCGGTGTAATATTTTTGTTTACTATTTTGTCTAAAAAATTAGAAAATGTTTGATTAATTGCGTGTAAATGTTATGCGTTATAGTGTTACTGAATATTGACAATAATTTGAGAGTCTTACATTTATTTGAGTATGTTACATGTTCTTTGTTTAGTTTAGTACCTCCCGACAAATAAATATTCAACGTTTTTAATATATTATGTATTTTTTAATTTATTATCAACTTAAAAAAAAATTCTGAACTATACGCATGCTCATAGGCTGTATTCTTGCTGCTTTCCAGCACGTGCTGCAAAAACACGTTTTTTTTTCTTCTTTTGATTGGCCCGTGTATGTGTATTTTAAGGGCTCGACAATATTGCCAAATAATTTTGACACTGTAACGCATTATTAACTTCTAAGATTGAGTTGTTATCTATATCTTGTAAATTTAAGCTCGTCACGCCATAACTCGACAACTATATATTGAAATAATATGATAGGAATGGAACTTTATTCATTTGGAGATAAAAAATGACAAATATCACTAATTTTAAAATTATATCTTTTTTATTATTTTAATGTAAGTGTCGAATTATGTCGTAACACTGAAAACTGAGATTACCATTACGAATTTCATAATTATTTTTGTTAAATTAGCATATACTGTTCGTGTAAGTTGAATCTATCGAATTTATTATGTTTTCAAAACGATTTTATTTAATTAAAAACTATGATTTCGTAATTCGATGACTTTTGCATTTTATTTTTTTAATAATTACTTGTATTTTGTGGTATAACAAGAACATGACTTTCAATGATAACAAAAATTTTATTCAAAATCTTTCATCATCTCTGAAAGGCTTTGGTAAACTTATATACTTTTAGTTAAAAACAACAGACATCCTATATTTTTGTAAATCTTTTTAAGGATGAAGGAAATCATGAAGTACCCCAAATTATCATCGACATTTAGATTTTTTTTATATCATTCATATTTACTGGGCAAATGCCTCCTCAAAATAATTTCGCATTTCCCGATGCATAGAAACGTTTAAGTTTGATTAACAACTCCTTAAAATAAACAATTTCACTATCATCTGTTTGTAAAAAAAAACAGGGACCATAGATTAAAAAAAAAATGGGACTTACATACAAGTACTACCAATTCTTTCCCTTGGCCCTATGGGGATTACATTATCTTTATTTATTCACAAAACTATACATAGTTTACTAAAGCCTAATTACTATCTATGAAACATACAATGACAGTCAATTAAAATCTCTAAAACTAAAAATGTTGCATGATATTTTTTGCTTTAACATTTTCATTACACTTGTCTGTGAAATAGCACTTTTATTTTCCTCTATTATTTAGCTGTTATATTTAAGTACCTTTGCATTTTTTTTTGTGTAAAATAGTGATTTCAGTGTTATTATTTGCTTTTTAATAGTTGTGTCTCTGATTTCTGTCAAATGAAACGCCTCCTTGCAGTGAAATGTGTTTTTTTTATAAATTATTGTTCGATTAAATGGTAGATAGTACATATATCATTTTATCGAAATAATTATTGCTCTTTTTATTTTCCTTGTGAAATTAGAGACTATTTGACATTTTGTGTACATTTTTATTATGTATAGGAAATGTCTTCAGTGATTTTGTGTAATTTTTATAAAGCAACGTTTTAATGGTTGCTAAATTTTTCAGCCGAAAGACTGAACAAATACTTGACAATGTCTGACGGCGAAATTTTAATTATTTATACACTAATGAAATCAGTAATTTGGCAAAACTCTGATATCGTATCGGATCAATGATCATGTCACATAGTGCATAAAATATGGCGACATTTTGCAGCGCGATAGTTCTGCAACTGCAGCGCAACAATCGCTTCAAGCGGTTGTTGCTTAGCTGTCGTGTTGCAAAACTATAAATCAAAAGTCGCGTTAGAAAAATTTATTCAATACTTATTTCATTATGGTATAAAAACTTGATAAATGTCTAAATGTAACAGCTAAATGATAGCTTGCGCGCAGCTGTGTATATCGTGACCTCCTGGGGCTCTGGACTTTTTCAAAAACATCTACTTTGAAAAAGTCCATTTTGGGTTGCAAACGCACATTATTCGCTGGGTACCCTCGCTTTTTAAAACCCTGGTGGCGGGAGGCACATGACAGTTCGGATTTGTATAAAAACTATTTGGTTTCGAAGCCAATCCGAGTTGTAAATGTGAACAAAAACACACAGCGGTGGGATATTTGTTTTGTTTTTCACATTGTCTGGAATGCTGCCTTAAGACGGAACTGAGATTTCTTATATTTCACAATAATTATTTGATTTTAGATTCCGACAAGCCCAAACCAGTATTTTCAGACAGAATCATTTTCAAATCATCTTTTATTTTTCTCTTTAAACTCGTCCCATCTCTGTGCGTAACCCTTGCAGCCTCATTAGGAACGACGACACACGGCTGTGCGCTCACCTCGTCGTACGGTTTGCAGGTCGTCGAGCCGGCGCTGGGGAACGGTCACGTGGGCAAGTGACGTCAGAGCCCCGCCCGCGGTAGCGCTTCGTGTGTCGACGTTCCTCAAGCAACAACAATCGGACCTCAATAGTGTAGTGTAACTACGGTTAATACGTTTTTATTTTTCACTGTTTAACTGTTTTTATTTCTTTCCTTCTTTTTTTAGTACGGCACGGTTTTGGCTCGGTTTTGACGCTTCGTGAGTATTTTTAAGATCTTGTGGCGCCATGGCTGCGTTCAAATTTATCACTTTACTGTAAATTATATCATTGTAACTGCACCACATTGTAAATAAAATTCGCGGTCGTATCGTCACGGAGTTCAAAACAGACTGATTGATTTCGGGGCCAAAATCGCGCCGCTAAATTTAAATGGCGGGATCTAGGTGCGGGGATGCTAGCTGTACTAATAAAGCGGCCTTTGACGCCGTCACCCACCCTGCAGGGACGAATGGGCTTGGAATAAAATATATATCAGTGTCGCATTTAACTGAACTTACTAATGTAGTTAGTTGTACATGTGCCTAACGACAGATGTCGTTTGTTCTGTTGTGTTTTGTATCACGCAATTGTAGTGCAAAACGCAGGTTTTGTTAACTGTCTACATATTTATTTCGCAATGTTGGTCAAGACGCAGATGTCGGAAGCTGCTATATACCTGACCCTTTTGTTGACTATACATACGGCTATACATCAAGTTGTAAGAAACCAGTTTACGCTGGCTTCTTGTATGGGAAGCCTGTACAACCTGTAGCCTGACCTGTAGCCGTCGTCATCTTTTCATCTATCTTCTAATAGTTTGCCCAAATGTAATCTATAGATTAGGTATTATATAATTGAAGTTTTTATCATACATTCGTTAGCTAAATTCGCAAATATCTGCACCACAGATGTATATACCTCTTTTTGAATATGCTGTAAAAAGAAAAATAATGGAATTCTTAATCTAGAAAATATGACACTGATATATTATTTTATCGACACAAAATCGACAACAAACCAGGAGTTGCGAAACTAAAAAAAAAACGATAAAACTGACAAAAAATCGCACCTCCTCGGTTAGTTGGTGATACTGACTGTTGTTTGTAATATGGTGAGATTTTTTTTAATAATTTACATGTAAGTGTATATTTTGTAGGTAATAGGGCCTGTCTAGATTTTTATAGTATTTTTTTTCCTATTTCTGGCTGGCCCAAGACTTGTCGTGCAATGAGAGAGCAGTGACATCGGTAGAATTAACCAAATATGCGAACACAACTGATGTCATCACGTATGCCAATGTCACTATAATCGCATTGTTGTAGTATCGATAAAATATTCTATTAATATCGATACTCTACGATAAGGAGAAGCTAACTTTATGTATATGACGATTCTTATGAATAATTCTGATTAGGTGTTAAAAATAAATAAAAAATACAAAACAAAAATATTATGACGTAGCGTTGAGTGATTGGATGAATGAATTACATTAAAAAAATATTAAATTAAAAAGCAAAAAACTATATGTAGGTATCGAAAGTTAGCGTAAGATGTCGTTAGGTAGACAATTGTGAATTATTAAAATATTATCATTTAGGGTTGTTGCACGCTTGCGATTATTCGCTGCGACTTTTTCGTGCGACTATTAGGTTACCGTGTTATGAATGGAAATATTGTAAATTCAACGAATAGTTATAAGTTGTGTTGTCTTGTCTCTCGCATTTAGTGTGAAATAAAAGAAGAACATTTTGTACAATTATGCAATATCGTTTAATATTGGCCCCCTATTAAAATATAGTCGTCATATTGTTCAAAGACTATTAGTGTACAGTGTTGAATACAAATTCATGCTTTAAATGTTGATACTTATAGGTAATTAATATGTATGATTTTTAATAGAAACTAGTGTTTTTTTTTTTCTATATTTAAGTATTCAGTGACTGTCAGCGACTGCGATTAAAAGTCGCAATAATGCTTAACAGTTCTACTGGTGTTAGGATGCTAAGGTAGTTTAGTAACATGAGTATTATCGATTTGTGTGGAAATATTTAAAATTTTAAGCAATTTCTCGATCAAGTAGTATGGTCATTTTATGCCCTATATTCTATTATGATCCTACATATCGATTATACTAATATTGAGTAAACTCCGATTATTATGCAACAAAGTCTGGGTGTACTTAGTTTTTGGTCAAGCAATCGCGCGAAAAAGTCGTCCGACGAGTAAACAGCCCGACTTTTTTTTTCATTTAGTTAGACGTTAGCGATTTGTTAAAAAAAAAAACTTGTTAATTTCTTTCGTAAGGCTATAAGTGTAAATAATTTCCGTAATTTCAATATAGTTGAAATTGTCTAGCCTTCGCACCTATTTCGTTTTGAAACGGAACATCGTTTCAAAACTTATCGCCCTTTCGAACAAAGAGTGTGTTCAGATTGCTCCGTTTATGATTGCTTGGGCTCAAAGAGAAAACAGATATTTTCTTGTAATTTTAACCATTAGCCCCCTACCGGTGAAAATGATAATCATTACATGTGCTTCAAAACGTGGAAAAAAGGTCAGTCAGGTTATCAAGCCTGTGGTTAATGATCATTATACAGGCATTCGTAATATACCATTTATGCAGGGGAAGTGTAGACAACATTAAAAGAAATTACAACCTTTAAACTAACAAAAGACTTCAAAATAAAAAATAACCTGATGAACAGAATAACGTCAATAGCTATATGTCTTAGCCACGAACAGCGCTGAACCCCGTTTCATCCTCGAGTCAACATTCGCAATCTCATCTGTATGCTGCGGAAGGCAGCATCTTCGTTTAAAGTTGCGTGCACGCATATGCACATAATCTTTTGTGTATTCGAAATTTTACTAAAAAATTAATAGAATTATTTAAGGAACTAAGAAAATATTACGTTATAATTGATTCGTTGTTACGATTACCTTACACAAAAATAGACTCCAGGCAGGTACCGCAAGTGTTCTACATTCGATCTATTCACAAATATTATAAATCTTCATTAAAACCTGTTTAAAACATTTATTCTAATAAAAAACTAAAAATTGCGCCACAGCTGCCCAGCAATCGCCAAACAGTTGCGCCACAGTCGCTCCACTGTCTGAACACGCTCCTAATTAGTCAATGTATTTATGAGAAAAAAAGTAATTTTGTATAAAGATTAAAACATTATCAAAGAATCGGCCAGGTTTCTTAATATGGGTGAAAAATGTGATATAGTAATGTTTCGACTCAGGTGAATAATGGTTGTAAACTTATATATTGTTGTATTGTCTGTACGTAAGTTGATTTTATAACGAATATACCTAATAGTTTTTAGTCCAGTTTTACATACCAAGGGTCAGCTGTCTAGTGGCTGCTAAGCGAGAGGCCCTGGCTGCGATGCCCCGGTCGGGAACATCGTTATTTGGTTTTCTATTTAGAAATTCTCAAGATCAGCCTGAAAGTAATTGTGAACTGTGTAGTGTAAAAAAGGATACAACCGAAATATATATTAAGCTACATATTTCTATTGTAGACTGGCCTCGCATTGTATAGACTTTACCCACGGTGAGAGCTCAGCTTATATTGGTAATTTATAGCTACGTGTGTAGGTACACACGGCTACAGATCAACCTATACAAAACCATTTTAAGCTGATCTCGCACTGTATAGGCTTTCTATACAATAAGAGGCCAGCGTAAACTGGTTTTGTATAGCTTGATGTGTAGCCGTCCGTACCCCAGTGCAAATTATTCATTGACCCAAAATATCAAGACATGACGGCCGATTGAATTGATTTTAGCAATAATCGTTACCTATATTATAAAGTAAAACTGGACTAAACAATATTCAACTCAAGACTTGCCCAAAAACTTGTGGCAGAAGGAAGCTTTCAACGAATAGTTAATTTCTGTAGCTGTTTGTAAATTTAACCGACTTCAGAAAGTTCAATAGTAATAAATTTGCAATTATAAGAATATTTTATAGGTTGTCATTTTTAATATTGGTCGATATATTTTAAATAACTAAAACTAAAAGTTTAAATAACTTTAATTTGATGCTAGGCAGGACTCGAACCTACCGCTTTGTCAAACTATGCTACGGAATCCTAAGCTCTTAGTCGATTTCTGATTTCATCAAAATTATTAACTAGGATTTGCTTAAAATTCATCAATGCATAAAAATATATTTGCCATATATCGACCAATATTAAAAATGACAACCTATAAAATATTCTTATAATTGCAAATTTATTACTATTGAAAGAGAAAGAGAACACACAAAATTAAATCTCATACGATATTTTGAAACCATTAGGAAAATGGGAAAAAAAGACTGGCAATAGTGTGCCGTTCCTTGCCTCTGGATAGTCGGAAACCTGAGAACTGCTGAAAAACAGATTATCTTTATCAGTGTTACTGTGTAAAAAAAAAACATTTTAAGGATTGAAAAATGTTTATTATAGCGCCTGCTGAGTTAATACTAATAACATATATCTAAGAACCATCGCCGAATCACAAACTCTTTACAGAAAAATCGTATCAAAATTGTATTAATCAAACCGTTTTGGAGACATGGCAACATTCTTTGCACAAACAAACTTCCAATATTTTTAATTGTTTAAAAGGTTTAAGTTTACAAAAGCTACATGAACTTGCTTACATAGTGTTAATAAACATATACTTGGCAATACTCAGTGGTTTTACAGTGAAACCATGTTTCCTTTTCAAATTGCTGGTCGTATAAGCGACAATTTTGATTAGCAAGAGATTTTGGGTGAACTCGTGTATACAATACCTCTATATTTCCTAAGTACACGAAATATCAATATTATGCGGTATCAATTGAAGCCGCCGCACGTGTGTGAAAATGTTGTCGAAGCCTAACTATCGCTTAAAGCTTAAAATAAGGTCAGTGCAATTTCAACTACAAAATATAGCTTAAAAACTGGTTACTGCATGTCAATTGTGATATTGACTAGCTTGGAATGTGGTCGCTTCATTTCAAACTGCGAAAGTGACGCGCTTGTAATGTGGTCACTGCATTCTCGACTGATATTGACTAGCTTGAAATGTGGTCACCGCATTCTCAATTGAAAATAACACGCTTGAAATGTGGTCGCTGCTATTTCATCTGCAGTAATGTAACTTGATATGTAGTCACTGTTCCCATCAAAGCAATAGGGACTATGGACAAGGACGATTGCTAATAAACGCCTGCAACACCAGTGGTATCACTCGTCCAGTAATTACACTCGTTTCAAATTGAAACAAAAAACTGACCTACAATTTATTGTGTACGATGCATTTCAACATACTACATAATATTATATATACTGTAGCTTGCAATATTTTCGAAACAAATGCATTATACTGATAATTGACACTTACGCGAATATTAGTAATTGAAATAAAACTAGGTTGTACTGATTTTATCTTGTTGTATTAATATGTCGACGTTTCAGATCCTTTACAGCATCAATCACAGGTAGATTGAGGTGTTGTGCTGCTTGATATTGATATCTACCTAACATGGGTGATTTGGATCCGAAACTTTGAGATTAATAGGTATAAATCTAACTAGATAAAATTCGTAATAAGTAATGTTGCCACCCTTATATTCTTGTAAAGCCAACACAAAAAAATATATTATGTACACAATTGTATCCGGAAATGTCAAGGAATGTATTTAAAATAAATGTGATACTAATGTCTTCTATTTCGCGAATGCTATAACTGAAATAAACTATTTCGCGTTGATATATTTTGTTTTTCTGTATCTGAAGCCTTGTAACTTCTAAACTCCTTTTATTACCACGGCAAAAAAATCAATAATTATTTAAAAATAATCTTATTTTAAAATACTTATTTTTTTATTCGATTAAAATGAAAAAAAAAAACGAGTTCACCCAAAATCTGGTTAGCCTGAAATTATTCAACGTAATGTAAAAAAAATTATTAAGGTTGATCTTTCCAAAATTATGCAAAATCGAGTATGTTAATTCTAAGAGAGTTGTCAATGCTGTCATAGATATTGGTTGAAAGTTTTTCAAAATCTTTCTATACCTCCCATACAATAGGTACATGACTCTCGTTTCTATTTTAGGTCAACCAACGGAGTTCTTTCACAGAAATACGTTAAAAGCTGATGCATTTGAATGTGTAGGGAAGTTAAATTTTATTTTTTGAGAAAAGTAATCAAATTGATATAAGAATTTCTATACTTTAATTTTGCCGATGTTGAAAAACTCACCTGTTTATAAAATAAGATTGGCCTGGTAGTGTAAGCGTTAGAAAATTTCCTGTAGCCTTATTTTTATAAGAAATATGTAAATAGACAAAAAATAATTAATATTAGGCATCCATTTCACATTAGCTAGGAAAGAATATGGAGAAAAAGGTTTTCAATAAGGAATAATATTACCTACTTATGTAATATTTTGGCCCCCTTCATAGATAGTATCTAATGAACAATATTATTCACAAGTATGACAAATATCGAAAGTTTTTAGGAAATACTTATTCCCCGAAGTTCTGCTTTAAGAGGATAGTATCCGCTTCGCGCTCCATACAAACGTAGTTTGGCCCTTGCTTGAATTTTAAACAATGAAAGTCATTGAAATTTTGCAGTAACAATCTTATCATTAAAATACGTGTTCCTGTAGTATACAATTTCATTTCAACATACGGTTAAAAAGTTACACGAGCTCAAAGATTGGCAATTTTCGTTGAAAAACGGCCCAACTTTATGCTAGTATTTCTCGACAATGTATCAATACAGAAACATTCTGATTCGAAAGAAACCCAGATAATATAGTGAATATATTTTTACAAGATTTTTTTTTACGTATTAAGTAACAATATTATAGGAGTAATCTCCAAAATTCGGAACATAAGAAATACGCGTGAACATGTTGCAAATGTATTGTTGTTTCTCCTCTCGGGCACGCGTTCGCATCGCGAGGGATAGAGACAGCGACAACTGTGCAACATTGTTGCGTTCGCGAGGGACACTCCTCTTAAGAGAGCGGGATGCACGCATGCGTTCCGACTTTTCTATCGTGAAGTTGACTACTGGCTTTTCAGCATTCAAACTCGTCGTGTAATCAAAATGGGGATAGGCAGACTTCCACTTGCTGCGATCCATTTGTACGAACCTCATGCATGATCTTCGATATAATCTGTGGTGTTGTACGTTCGCCGAGGTTAGCTCCTTCCAACTCGTCCATCCGTTGTTCAAATGTAGGTAAATGAAATTACCTGCTAACCTACATAGGTGCCTAGATTGAAGACATGTTATAGAAAGGTTACACCACTAGCTCTTGTTCCGAAGTCACAAGATGCAAAAGCACATAGTAATTGCATATTTTAAACAGACTAACTAACTTCCTATTGAAATTCTCAGTCAATATTTATCTGTTCATTAAGCTGCAAAAGTACTTTCCCTTATAAAATCTGGAAGTTTTTTATAACTTTCGTTTCGAGCTTTTTATTACCGTATGAATCTTTTTTATGTTTTATGTATTAGCACTCTTTATCTTAGGACGTATTCGGATTAAGGCTTTTTCTCCCAGCAATTGTTTTCTAAGGAACCATAAATGATATCCCGGCCCACTTAGACTAAAAAAAAAACACTTTATAAGATCTAGTGTGGGTGTCTGTAGTTATTGTAAACTCAAAACTGCGGACAGAGATCTTTTAAACTTTCCAAGTATTTATTTACAAATATAATGCAATCTATTGTGTATCACTGGGCGTACTTTTCATAAGCTGAATGAATGAGCCTATGGTCATGCCTTTATCTGCTGAATATTAAAAAAAAGTATGTGTATCTAAGTACCTATCTATGGGATAAGAGACTGCAGGGTCATATTCTGTAATTATCCTTTTAAAATTAGTGTAATCTACAGTCGCCAGCAGGTCAAGGTATACAAAATTGTCAAATTCCTCCAAATGATTTTAAACCTTAAAGTGTTGAAGATAAAGTTCAAAATCAACTGAGAAAATTTGATATTTTGTGGTAACTTTATATACCCGTACCTATGTCCTTTTAAATAAGCGCAGAAGCAATATGCGTACGAGTTGTGTCGCAAGGATAAATAAAACTCGTTCTTGCTATTTATATACCTATCTACTTATATTTGAAAAGAGGATGCAAGTGATCATCAGGGCGCAATAATTTAATGAAAATCTCGACTCTCTTAATTTCAAATAAAATTGTGCATGTATGTAGCTAGTTTCGTTTTTTTGTCGGGGTACCTAAACATACTCAAAATTAATCTGCTTATAGTGTATTTTCCTTAAATTGACAATAAAACTCAATAACAGGAACTTGCAATAAAAAGAATAAGAGTTTTATCTAAATTAAGTTATTTGGATTGAAAAAATTGTGCATTTCACGTTTTATTATATCATTTTAGGGATTTTTTTATTCTCCTTGTATAATTTTAATTATTTTTAAAACTAACGGTCTGATGTTCCACAGACTAACAAGTTTTTATTTTAAAACCGCGATTATTATTGAACTTAGTTTTTTCCAAAGATGTATGCTCTGGATTATTTTTTTAGTAAAACGTCGGGAAGGAATGCTGCCAAAAATGTTGTAAATATAGTTTTTAATGGAAAATAAAAGCATTCTTTCTGTATAATGTGTTTTTGTTACTACTACGTCAAAATACGATGACATAAGTCTGGGCCTAATAGGGCTCCGCCGACAAACTGTTGGTACAGGGCCCGTCTAGGGCAAGCTACGCCAAGAAATTACAAATAAGCACTAACTTAAGGCTAAAGCGTCAGCCTTGGTTGCGAAATATTTTTTTTCATGGCTTTTCGCAAATTATTCGGCATTTAACACATTCTAAGTACCTTCATGTCAGTAGAAATTGTGACATGAACAATAACTTATTCACAATTGAGTATTAAAACGATTGCTTAAAAATCGTTATCGTAGGTTTTAGGTTTAAATCGTATTTTTTTGCCGAATTCACTATTTTACACCGAGTGTACTAAAACTTCTGCTTTTAAATCGTTATGATGCACATATTAGTGTAAATTTGATAGCTCAACCGAAAAAAGATGCGAAAAACCACGAAAAGTTTGAATTTAGCGCCCAACTCCGACGTTTTAGCCCCGTAAGGCTCATGCGTCAGGGTAGGGCGCGAAATTCAATTTTTTCTTGGTATTTCGCAAATTATTCGGCTATAACCATTCTATTCTCAATGGCTATATAATAACACATTCTAGGTGCATGACAGTTGAAATTGCGACATCAACTATAACTTATTCACGATTGAGGACAAAATTCGCTATTGTAGGAGGTTTAGGTGTAAATTGTCATTTTTGGCCAGATCCACTATCTTACACCAACATTTTTGATGCGATTTTTAGCAAAAGTTTTAATACTAAATTGTGAATAAGTTATTGTTGGTGTCGCAATTTCTACTGCCATGTACACACATCAAGCTATACAAAACCAGTTTAGACTGACCTCCCATTGTAAAGGTTTTCAGGACAATTCAAGGCCAGCCTATACTGGTTTTGCATAGCTTGATGTGTAGCCGTGTGTACCTAGAATGTGTAATAGCCGAATAATTTGAATTTCGCGCCCAGCCTCGACGCTTTAGATAATTTTGGAACTTTCAACTTTGTAAGTCGATATAATTTCTTTTTTCAGTGACTACACCTACACAAAATACAGATAAATAGAATTGTTATTTTTAATAAATCAAACACCAGGCAACTATAATAAAATAAATAATAGAAAAAGGAGATTATTTTCTACCAATTCTTGTATAATCGACTCATTCTACCGGATGTCATCAAATTTGATCTTCCATTGATAAAAGATTGTGTATCGTACAAGTTTGGCCCTGAAAAAGAAGTTTTATTATAGGTATATTTTATATAAGTTAAGTATAATATATAGTGCCCTGGATAGTAGACCAGGGGCGATAATTTTTGAAACAGAAAAAAAATATAATTAGTATGATGAATTCCATTGGAAAATGAAGAGAATATAACAAAAAAGGAAAAATAAATTACGGGCGATCTGAGCTCGGGAGGATAAAAAAAAAATATTTTTCAAGAAAATTACAGTGTGTTTGGGACATAAGAAGGTAAGTTTTAACCTTCGAGCAACACAGAAGAGTAGAAGCCATCCGTTAGCGTGCCCCTCTGCCAAAGTAAGTACAAGCCCAAATGGGCATGTTATGTAGTGTGGCTTTGCCTGGTTGTGCCACCATCACCGATTTTAATTCTGATTGGACAGAGAATTAGTCGAAATTAGTCACCAAATTACAGAATAGGTCGGTCTGTGGTTCAAAAGTTATAAGGGTAGTTTGGTGGCCCAGCCGGAAAGGGCTTTTTCTGGCTGGGCCACCATTATATCTCGACAACCAAAGCATCTAGCGGAAATCTGTTTCCGCCAAGAATTAGTCGTTTATTAGTCGCTAAATTACAGAATTGGTCGGTCTGTGGTTAAAAAGATATAAGACATTATGTTTTGTTAGGGATTGTCTAAGAGCTAATGTATCCAAAAACTGCATGAAATAAATTTCCTGTTAAATGCAGTTTTATGGCTTTATTGCCGAAAATATACATATCAGTTACAAACATACAGTTGAATTTGACCAGTAATCGTATTTGAAACCAGAGGAAGGTGATACACTCTTACACTATGCGACGCCATCTTGTGTATATGTACAGTCACGTGCAATAGTGCCTTCGAAAATAATAAAACCATAAAATAGTAAATAAATATAAAAATTATATCCTTGAAAAATCATTTATTTATAATAATGGATTTATAAAAAGAAATAATATTTTACTGCCTGCCTCATTAGTCTAGTGGTCCTAAGCGCGACTGCTACCTAAGAGGTCCTGGGTTCGATCCCCAGGTCGAGCAAAGTGTTATTGGGTTTTTCTATGAATTTCCCAGTAGCAGCTCGGAGTCTGGATTTGTGCCCGGTTAATGGCAATAGGCTCGCCCCCTATTACATGGGACCTAAACATACCGGCGAAATGTGGGTGTACATCAGTACACCTCTGCCTAACCCTTCGGGGAATACAGGCGTGATGGTATGTTATGTATGTTATAATAATATTTTAATATGAAATCGTTACATAAGACATGTCTCATAAATTTTTACCTAACGGCAATATACATTACAAGCTTTCATATAATTTGCAACAGTTTTTAGTTTATAGGTATAGATCAAATCTTGTAACCTGAATGAGAACTTCTTTCTCTCAACTTACGACTTTGAAATTTTGCATGCTGGTTCAGATCTGAAGACATAACACACCATCACGCCTGTATTCCACGAAGGGTTAGGCATAGGTGTAGTGAAGTACACCCACATTTCACCCGTTTGTTAAGGTCCCATGTAATAGGGGGCGAACTTATTGCTTTTAATCACAAACCCTGACTCCGAACTACTACTGGGAATTTTATAGAAAAAACCCAATAACATTGATCGCCCTGAGGATTGAATCCAGGAACTCCAGCTAGCAGTTGCGCTTAGAACAACTAGACTAATGAGGCAGTCTTCTGACACTCACATACTTACATAAAAATGGAATAAATAACCAGATTCTGTAGCCATGATAGTCTCCCCACGGTGGCACTCCTCAATGGTAAGTAACACAGCCATGTAATGTAACTATACTTACGGTAAATTTTGATTGCTTTTCATGATTTTGATGCTGATGATGCAGCCATGATCATCTCCTCATGTGGACACTCCTCAACAGGTAGTAAAGACAAGGACATAAAGCTTTGCAAAAAAAAATAATTAATTTTTGCGACAATTTTCAACACACTTTCTACTTATTATTTTTTCTTCTTTATGTTCATTTTATAAAACACAGATTTAAATTATTTACCGTTATAGTATTACAGAAAAATAACTATTACAATAACATCTTGTGAAATGTCAACCGTTTTAGTATTTTATCAATCACTAAATACATTATAATATTTCTCTCAAATATTTGAACAAAAGTATTTTCTACTCACCTGTACCAGATGTATGGATAAAAATGTTTTTGTTAATATATTTTTAACCACAGACCGACCAATTCTGTAATTTAGCGACTAATTTCGACTAATTAATGACTAATTCTGGGCGCAAACAGATCTCCGCTACATGCTTTGGTTGTCGGGATACAGTGGTGGCCCAGCCAAGGCTGAGGCTCCTGGCTGAGCCACCAAACTACCTTATAACTTTTGAACCACAGACCGACCAATTCTGTAATTTGGCGACCAACTTCGACTAATTAACGACTAAATGCTTGTATCACGAGTGGGTTCACGTCGGTAGTGCAATGGGTGAGTTTCGAACCGGCAACCACATGATCGCTAGTCCGACGCCCTAGCCATTAGGCTACAGCCGCTTCTAAGCGCGCTTCTATGTGCTAAGGTTCGCGCGTGGTGGACTATAGCATAACCCCCTCACTCTGAGACTAGACCCGTGCCCAGCAGTGGGACAGAATATGTAAGAGGAGAGGAGGAGTTGTAGCATGGTAAGTATATTGTTATACTAACAAAAATAACTTACATGGCGTAGTAGGTTCATTCTTAGAAACCGGTCTTGCTGTTGCAAATGCAAATAACAGAAAAAATAAAAATATTATTTTCATTATGATATTGTAATACGCGTGCAATACTAAAAGTAATTTATACAACTGATTGAAGTATCTATAAATTTCTATAAATAAGATTTTTTATACAAATGTATAGACCGTACTATAGCTAAGGTCTGATATGATTGTAACCAAGGACTAGTGATGTAAAGAATATCTATTTGTGAATATCTGCCACCAATATTCGTGAATCTGAACCTCTAACTTTTCGAAGTCATATATGCGTAACGCGCTCAAACGGTGAAGGAAAACATTGTGAGTTTGTGAGGACGCCTGGATTTTTTCTCGACGGTTTGTGAAGTTTGCCAACCCGCTGTAGGGTGACATGGTGGACTATAGCTTACTCGATGATGGTAATAATTCAGTTTTAACCTTTTGCACGCCAGAGTATAAGCGTATCGCCGTACCCCTGACGCCAGGCCACTTTTTCTGTCAAATTCCACAAAGTAGTGAAAACACACTAAAGTAATGATTAAATTGTTTATTTCATATTATGGTGCGACGTATATTTGTCATATATTTGTGACGTTGGCGTTCAGGGTAAGATTTCGTTTGTCACATATATGTGAAAATGGCGTTCAAAAGGTTAATAAATAAATAAACATGTTTAGGTAACTAGGGGCCTACTTATCGAAAGATCTACAGCAGAAAATCAAAAAATATAATTTTACATAGGTACCTACTTATTAGTTTTTTTTATTTAGCCAGCCTTAATAGTAATCGTTTATTTTCAATCAATTTAAATAGATGTGTTGAACTCTGACAACCAAACTAAGATAAGGACACAATTACAAGCACAGACGTACCTATACCGAAACTACGTCTTATTTTGTCACTCGAGCTATCGAAAGCTCGAGTGACAAGACAGAGACAGATAAGGCGTAGTAAAGGTATACGTGTGTGCGTGTAATTGTGTTTGTACACGGCAAGGCGTAGTTTTAGCCGGCCTCACTTCTTTGTTCGCAAAGTTCCATCTTAACTTTTTATTTGATCTGAGACTGTGGGTGAGCATAAGCTGGTGTCCTTGCCGAACCCTTCGGGAAATACAGACGTGATAATAATTAAAAGAAACAGCATATTTTTATAACAAATTCTTTAATTTGACTTTTTATTGTTTCAAATGGGCTTTTGCC
The DNA here is from genome assembly GCA_958496365.1 of Subacronicta megacephala. Taxonomy (NCBI): domain Eukaryota; kingdom Metazoa; phylum Arthropoda; class Insecta; order Lepidoptera; family Noctuidae; genus Subacronicta; species Subacronicta megacephala. The sequence continues at coordinate 2,901,861 of OY292540.1, read as the reverse complement.
ACCTTAAATAGAATTGTATATTTAGGGTTTGCGTAGGTATAATATTGAATCGATTTTTCATCACTATTTCCCGAGCTCAAGCCGCTTAGAATAATTTATATAAAATAAGGTGGTGCGGCAAGATGGAAACCCTAAATCATAGAAAAGGAGATTCTTTTCTACCAATTCTCCTTGTATAATTTAGTCATTCTTTTGGGTGCCAGCATACCTGCTTCTCCATTGTTAAAAAGGTTAGCATCAAAGAAGTTTGGCCCTGAAAAAGAAGTTTTATTTCTTCAACTATACTTAATAATATTTATGATAGGATAGGTACTATTTATCCAGATTATATAGGTATCTATTATAAAATTGTAATAGGCAGATGTCTATTGAAGAAAAACAAATATGGGGATCTTTATTAGACCAATAGAAGTCAAAACATTTATTTTAATCTGTCTGTCTATCGGAAGATTGTTTTGTACACGCATCACGCAAAAACTACGGCGTGAACTATGACGCGACGGCTGGAGGTCCAACGTTTCATCTTGATAAGCTGCTTATATAGTCGCAGTGTATTGACTGGAAGGTGATACATGTACCAGATTTTAAATAAGCCAGTAAAGTGGTTGTAAGTATATTGTTATACTTAGGAAAAATAACTTACATGGCGTAGTAGGTTCATTGTTAGAAACCGGTCTTGCTGTTGCAAATGCAAATAACAGAAAAAATAAAAATACTATTTTCATTGTGTAGGTAATATTGTAATACGTTTGCACTACTTAATGTTATTTATACTTCTAATTTATAGTACCTACTTATCTATAATTATATATATATATATATATATATAATCTTGCTAGGGTCAGATATGATTGTAAGGACTAGTGATGACAATTAATGTCTGTTTGTGAATATCTGCCACCCAATATCAGTGAATACAGCCATGCACTTCTGACTTTTCGAAGTCAAGTGCATGATGTGATAAATAAATGATATAATTAGTTAATCGCGGTTAAACGGTGAAGGAAAACACAAACACAGGTAGGTACACACGGCTACACATCAAGCTATACAAATCCAGTTAAGACTGACCTTCTATTGTAGAGATTTTCCGTACAATTCAAGGCCAGCTTAAACCGGTTATGTATAGCTTGATGTGTAGCCGTGCGTAGGTACATTTACAGGGTTAAATAATAAGAGTCTCACTTAGCCGTGCATATATTTTCGTTTTACTGTCATGCTTTGCTAGTATTCATAAGATTAAATAAAACAATTATCAATTACATTAGTTTATTACATTTGTCATAATCAAGACTGTCACTTTTATTATAAAGTATAAACAATGTCAGAAAAAAAATGACAGAAAATTTACGATTTATTTAATTAAGTCGCTATGTCAATTTGAAGTTTAAATAGTCGTCTATTAAATAAAAACATCTGTCACAAAGCCAATTGTATAGTGTTCTACTAAATTCATTAAGTCATTCATTCATAAAGTCATTCAAGTTTCAAAATTTTTCGGGTAGTTTGTTATAAATTACCTCCATGGGGTAGCAATTTACTCTTTGCCAGCTGAATTGCCGCGCGAGTCGCACATTGTCATCGTTTGTCTCATATTCCCCATGTTGCCAAGCTGAAGAGAAAAAGGCCCATCGATGATTACACTAGTTCGATTGACAATTCAAACAATGTTATTGTTTTTTTTTTGTGAAATTCTCAGTAGGAGCTCGGAGTTTGAATTTGTGCCCGGTTGTTTTTGCCCCTATTGCCTACATGGAACCTAAATCGAATCGAAATCGGCGAACTGTGGGTATAGGTACATTAGTACAGCTCTGGCTAATCCTTCAAAGAATATTTATGAATTACTTATACAAAAAACATTAAAAAAACCGAGTAAATCGCATTTTTATCTAAACTAGAAAATTTGAGTTATTTTGTTCTCCACCTACGCCGACGATGTTAAAGTAAGGGCTGATTAGGTACAATAAATTTATTTCACAATTAATATTTATTGCATGACCAGGTACTTACAGATTTTATGTAACAGCTACAAATAAAAAATTGTCATAGACCTCAAATTTTTTCGGCCGTGAATATTCACACAAATTTTACGAATGCGAATATCATGAAATAGGTATACTCGTTACATCACTAGTAGAGGCCTATATATACTTCTCTACATAAAAGTTAACCATGTTATCTTGCTAAGGTCAGACAGGTCGCTTCGCTTGTCACACTACTGATAATTAGCTATTTATGACAATCAAACTCACGCCATAATTCTTCAACGGATCCGGATGGGAACCTATAGTTACCTACTTTCTGCTACTGGTACTTATAACACAGGAAATCCTATTTTAATCGTTATTGTAGAAGATTCCTCTACGCTACGATCGCAAATTATTCGGCTGTAAGACTGTAAGACATTCTAGGTAGTAGAAATTGCGCTATCAACAATAACTTATTTACGATTGAGTATTTAAAACTTTTGTTTAAAAATCGTTATCATAGAAAATTTTGGTTTAAAATAGAGGATTCGGAATTCTACTGCCGGGTACGTAGAATTAATGTACGTTATGTTCGTGAATAGACCAATAATTTGGGAAAAACAAAAAAAAATTGGTACCCAAGGCTGAATGCTACATAGACCTACGTGTAATGTTTTCCGGCAATCTCAGATCAAATAAAAAGTAAAGATGGAACTTTGCGAACAAAGAAGTGAGGCCGGCTAAAACTACGCTATGCCGTGTACAACACACAATTACACGCACACATGTATTAGTTAACTACGCTTTATCTTGTCAAATACAAGATAAGGCGTAGTTTCGGTATACGTGTGTGCGTGTAATCAGTGTCATTGTGTCTTGTCGACGGCATGGCGTAGTTTTAGCCGGCCTCACTTCTTTGTTCGCAAAGTTCCATCTTTACTTTTCATCTGATCTGAGGCGGCAATAAAGAATTAGTTAGCTATAGTTCTATACGACTGTATTAATAGAACAGGTCATCATTAACCAACAGAGGTCCACCGCTGAACAAAGACTGCCACAACGAGCGGTTATACCTATGCCGCCTGTATCCAACGACTCCCAGCGACCTTTACTAGGTAAGTCCTTCTCGCTTGAGGTCTTCCCACGGTTCGTTTTTCCAGGTCCGCACGACCGGGGAAGTAGGTACTACTCTCCCACAGAATAACGGCTAAGCTCGGCAACACATCTGCAACCCTTTTGGTATTGTAGATGTCCATGGGCAACGATGACTACTTACCAACAAGTAGCTCGCCGGCTCGTTTGTCGAGTAATCCCATAAAAAAAAGCGTGGCCTTTTTTACCCGACTAAGAAAATGAAGGGTTATGAGTAGTGTCTACTAGAGTGTCCCTTAGAGTCCACTAAAAAAATTTTTTTAATTTGAAAAATATTCTAATACCACTGTTACTTATCCATATGAACCGAACTACGCCGGAACAGATGAATCAAGTCATTTGATTTGATTGTCCTTCTTTCGTCATTATCAAATCCATTTGAATCTTTTATGTTTTTTAGGAGCGTGTGAGAAATTGCGCCGCAATTTCTAATGGCCTTGATGTAAAAAATATGTATGAAAACATGTTTAGTGATAATTATTATTTGTTTAGATTTGTAAAATATAATTTTAAAATTTATACCTTATTTTACACAAATCGCAATTTTATTTCTAGTAAATTGAACAACATACTAATCTGTAGGGAATTTTGTACAATATGAAAGGGGCAGATGCGTTGCCGAGCCAAAAAAAAGGTAGCGGAAGGAGAAAGGGAAGGGAGGGAAAGACAAGGATGGGGACTGAGGGAGGAATGGACCTCCGGCGCTCCACACCGTACGAAACGCAACAGTATGCATACTGCCACTTGACGTTGATATTCTGTGGGAGGGTAGTACTTCCCCGGTCGTGCGGACACATTCATGCTGGCACGTAGACATGCCAGCGGGACATTTCTACTACTTAACATCGACCAATCAACGATCAGTTACAATTTATATTATTATCCGCAAAAAACTTGTAGTATTACACAGTAATTACTCACGTCACTTATTCTAATACAATACTAATTAATTTTTATTTTAGGGCAACACTAAGGCCGTGTCTATGCTTAAGTATTGCTATTAATAAAACGGCGTGGATCGGAAGCTAGTTGGAATCCACTGCCTGGCTGGTAGCATAGTATTATTATATATATTGTATATATTATAGCTTAGTATTCCCCAAAGGGTTAGGCAGAGGTGTACTGTTGTCCACCTGTTTAGGTCATATTGCCATTAACCTGGCACAAATCCACTGCCTAACCTGCTATTGAAAATTTCATATGTAAATCAAATAAGACTGCTTGATCTGAGAATCGAACCCAGAACCTCTAGGGTAGCAGTCGCGCTTACGATCACTAGACCAAGAAGTCCAAAAGAATATTATACATAGTTTTTTTAACGCAATGCTGCCAGCCTTCTTGGAACGATGCCAGACGACAGCGATGCCGAGGAATACTTTGACGCCTAGTCGCGGCCCACTGTTTTTTTTTTTTTTTTTCTGGTTTGTTGGTTTTTTCTTCTTTTTTCTTTTGGAATGTAAAATATGTAAATAGTGTAAATATAAGATAAGACATTGTATTGTTTTTTTAACTATGTATAATATTATTCGGCGGTACCAAATAATTTTGGTACCGCCCCTGTTACATGGGACCTAAACATACCAGCGAAGTGTGTGTTCGGGGTTGGGGTGAGATAGAGATAAACTCGGATAAAGGTTAATTAAGGTTGCTATATTTCAATAAAACAATTAAAGGATTGAGATTAAATGAGGTGAAAAGGATGGGATTTGAGTCACGCGCACGGTATGACGTCGAACTGCGAATTAACTATTGCTACGTAATTAGTAATAAAATAAATGATTGAACATACAGTGCGGTGTCGCAATTCTGATGATCTAAGTAAAACATGTTGTACGGTGATTGACTCCATACAGTGTGGGTGTACATTAGTACACCTCTGCCTAACCTTTCGGGGAATACAGGCGTGATATTATGTTATACGCGTGATATATATTTTGCGCGTGCGCAACTTTCAATCTTTCAAATAAAACAAACACATGAAACAGAATCGTCGCTTTATTCAGCAATTTCCGGTTGAAAAAAATAATCAACAAAACTACACTGAAATTGTGAACATGACTATTTTTACAAACATTTTTACAGCGATATTGTATAATTGCGTTGCGGCGGGTTGTGAGCGTTCGCGTGCTGAAGCTCGAATGCTCAATGCTCAGTGCGCACGGCCGAGCACGACCGCTCGTGCGCGCCGCACCAAACGTTACAAAACAATAATATTTACAACAAATGTACGTTTGCATTGTTAGCTCAAACAAGGAAAGGAAAATCAGTGTTGAATATGGGCGAGCGCCCACAACGCGCGCGCCGCCTAAACTAGAATTCAGAAACTTATGAGGTACATCATCCTATCCACTTTACTAAGCGTATGTCATTGGCCCCAACGACAACATGAGGCCAATCATTTTTTTTACATTTTTTTCCCAAATTTGCAGCCTTTTTGTACAGTATATGATACTTACTAATTATATATGTATAGACATAGTTAAACCGTTACTTTTTTTTGTTGCGAGCTCTCTTTTCAGATCATCTATGGTGAGATGGTATGAAAAAATAACTCGCAATTTTTTTTATAATGGTTGAGACAACAGGACACTTGCGTAACACGAGTTGATATAATTTTCGCATAGCTAGATAAAACCCCAATGTTTTAAGTTTACATTAAAATACACGATATTTTTTAACATATATTTTTTTTGCCTTTTTTCTGCAAAATTTCTAATAAGAAGTGAGTTGAACGGTCAAATTGTATTGTATTATATTTGTACCCCAAAAAGAAACTACATGTTAACATTGAGAATGCGAATCTGAAGACAATTTAATATTATGTTTTGTTTGTGATCGCTGTGCAAAATATTAAACATTTTTATCAGATTACGATTACCTATGGCAACATTCCGACAGCGATCACCAATGTTGCCACATTAAAAATGAACGAAAAAGTATTATTTGTTTAATTTCTATCTACCTAAATTGTGTCTCTACACGTTTATTTCTAACAATTTGAATGGACACACTCCCTAATAATCTACAATTATCATACCAATTACGTTTACAGATTATAAATCGTGCTTCATCCTTCTTTTTTGTTTAATATACTCGAAAACAGTTATTAGATTCGTTGCTAAGGGACTTGATTGAAAAAATTATATGTACATACAGTTTTGTGAGCGGTCCCAAAATAGAACATTATTATGAATGCATTCACCATCTCACTGCTGAACATGCATTTTCAGGTTAGCGTTAGCCACAATAATAGGTATATTTTATGAGTTTTTTTAAATAAAAAGTTGTCTATTTCGAGTTTTTAAAAGATTATTTTATCAGACAAAAATGCAATTCTAAACTGTCCTTAGCGCGGCGTCTTTTAAGAAACACCGTTTTTTTTGTAAATGTCAATAATATCTGTGAAAGTTGGAGTAGGTAAATTTAAATATAATTATAAAATCTGTCCTAAATATCTGAATTTTAAGACCATCACGTCTGCATCCCTAGGTGAACGTAATAGAGTGTACTAAGTGCAATAAACCGAACTACTTCGCGAAAATTCGCTAATAAAAAACCTAAACTACAGGACCGTTTTTGATGAGATTTTTTTGTTATAAATATTATTATTTAAATCACTGTTTACATATATTTTTTCCAATCAAGGGACACGCGGCATACACTGATAGTTGTCAACAAGGCGAACGCAATACAAAATGTATCTAAAAATACGTACTAACAATATATTTCAGAATCTCACTTCAGTGTCATTTTTGACCCTCCGACGCAATATGAAAGTAATTATAAGTCTAACATCTTTTGTGGCTTTTTTTTTAAACCTTTTAACCCGTCAAGCGCCATATTGTAGTTATAATGCAAAATATATTGTTTTGCCCTCATAAGGCAAGTACATGCATCAGTGAATTAACAAACTGCATAAAATGCAAAATCCATTGTTATTTTGCCCCAGGATTCTTACGCGCTTTTCCATATATAAAAAGCCAGACTTCAGCGTGTAACGCTCACGAACTCTTTGTTTAGGGTGCTGATAATGAAATCTAGACACAAACATATCTTTACTCATAATTACAATTTAAATGTCTGCTTGTGATTTCAAAATAACATTTTACTTAGTACACATGAAAGTATAAACGGTGGTTACAACAACATTTTTTTTGTTCCGGCGGATCTCTGAAACAGCTGGACTGATTTTGACAGGATTTTCACATACAGTTATAGGGGTTATAAAAGAAAAAGGGGTTCCACGCAAACATAGTGAATAAATCCTTTTGGGAAACCGCAGGCAACAACTAATAAATTAAATAATTATTAATTTATAAAAAAACATTATTAAGGGATCACTTCGGAATAATATCTGTCAGAAAAATGGTATGAAAGTTTTGTTTAGAAAGAACTCTATTTTTTTTAGATAAATATGTTAAAAGTATCAGCGTCTAACACAGTCCGCGTCGGAGGGTATTTTACATTTCCAATATAATACATTTAATTGTAACAACATTGAATGGTGCACTTGCTCAAACGCCAAGCGCGAACTCGAATGATAAAAACCAACAAATTTTGTTCTAAGAATTTCCAAAAACCGGAAAAAAATATTCAGTAGCCACACGACTGAAAATATATTTATAAAAGTAAAAAGGAACGTCATCAACTGATAAGTAAGTTTATAGTTTTGGAATCACAAGCTTTTAGAACAAACATTGTTAATTTAAGTATAGGACATATACCCTCGATTACTATAGCTTTTCCCAGTCAAGCATTATACGATAATTATCAATCGGAGAATCCATTACGTCCGGGGCTGGCAGGCAACATACATTGTCAATTGTGGAGAGCAATTGAATACAGTTTGTTCGAAATAAGTAAGCCGATCGGAAGTTGTCTGAAAGTGGTTTAGAAGTGGTAAATTTTAATAGAAAGAGTCGGTGTAAAGATAATTAGAGTCGTATATGTTTCACATTTCTAATTATTTTCTTTACTAATTTCGATATTTATGTATTAAAACACTTAATTAAACGATTTTATCACCGCGGTAGTTCGGAACGGCCAACTTCCGATCGGCTTACTTATTTCGAACGAACTGTACATCTTCATGATATCTAATAATAAGTCAAAAAGACCGCTTGCGGTAACAATGCAGTAACGCTGCAGCTACCGGTCGGCCCCAAATGTGCCACGCATGGCTTCAAATCCAAGGACTACTGTAAGCTGACCTCAATACGTATCGACGAGCGTATACAATGGAAGTTCAGTGTATACTGGACGTGTGAGCTTTCTAAAAGTTGTAAGGTAATGTAAGATCGACCTAGTATGAGATATCATTATACATAGTTGTTCGCACATAATGTTTACATAGTTTATTTTGCGTCCAATTGATCGCACTCTTTCGAATCGCTACCAAATACTTGCATCTTTACACACAAACAAAGCGCTAAACACTAAATGGCGCCCAGCGTGGGACATCGAGTAGCCAAAAGAGTCGGTTTAGTACAATTTATTTACTATGCCTTCTAATGAAAGCTGGTATAAGCCGCGTCGTTTAAAAAGTAGTATTTTTTAATATAGCATCACCGCCGCCAGAATCGTTTCGAGTGTAGCCATCAACTTCACGATTTTGTAAGTAGTGTTGCCAGATATTGTCGTTGATCTATCACATCAAGTTATATCATTTCCGATTTTATACAGTTTTTTTTACAAGAAAAATAGATCTTTACATATGCTAGGGTCACGTAATGGTATAAATGAACACAACATTGAGGTATTGACATAGCGGAATATTAATTTTGACTGGCAATACCGAATTAAATACAAATAAATCAAGTGTCAAGTAAATTGTAATATTTTCACTTAACATGGCATATATATATGGGTGTTTGCGTTATTTGACCAAACTAAAATAAACTTTTCAAATTATATACATAAAGATGATTTTACTTTGGTTAAATTACGTTAATTAATGTTTATATATGACATGTAAAGTGCTAATATTGAATGCGAGTGCACAGTTATGAGTACTGACTGGCGAATTTATTTAAAAAAAATCAAATAATAAGGTTTTGTTTGATATTTTCCAAGATATTTTTAAAAGAGATTTCTGTAGGATCCAGTGAAAGCAATCGTGGTGAATGTAATGTTCCCTTGCCAATCCAACAGAATGTGCATATTTTGTAAATGAACTTTTTGGAACTCTTATTTTACAATGTGGTATAGCCGAATAATTTGCGAAAAACAAAAAAAAAATCGCCCCCAGAGCTGAACGTTGAGCCAGGAGTGAGCGGTAAGCTAATATCTATATACAATATCTAACAATAAATATTAATATTACTAACACAAAATAACACTAAACGAAACTAGTTGGAAGGTAATTAAGTTTATTAAAAGCTGTTGTCTGTCTGTAATCTAATCAATAAAAATATTATAATGGTGTTTGTTTTATTAAAATTATCAACCCTAGTGAAAAATATACTTCGTATGATGAAATAAATAATTTAGATCGGCTAATAAACTTCAAATATACAAAGTTATTTTTTGTTTACCCTTAAGCCGAAACACCCCAACTTTCATTTGATTTGAAGAGTAAGAAAAAAATACATAATACATAATTTTTTTATTGAAACTCACGCTGTGACGAGCTCAAAAGTTTGTCCTAATTTACCTCATTTATCTAATTTGCGCGGGTGGGTACGAAGAGCTAAGGGCGCTGGGCGGCACAGGCGAGTGAATGACCTCCCCGTTGCGTGTTTTTGCGGCGATTTTCGTAATAAAAATGGGTGTTCAAATTGAATAATTTTTAAAATGTAAAATATAACATAGGCTAAAAACCATTGCAATCAATTCTGTTACCGATTCTGAACAAACTACTTTCGGCTTTCGAGTAAACAAAAACTAAAGTTATATAAAGTTTTTGGTGGGGATTTAGATTGCTCTGTCTCTTTCCATCAATACGAGTGTTAGTATAGATTTTGTACGGCGCACCCAAAACTTGACGTCACAATTCGGTAAAGCACGCTCTCTGTCTAACATAAAATTAAAATTCCTTCTTACAAGCTTTAAAATAACTTGCAATGTATGTATGTTTTGGTCAAATCTTACAACTGAATTTTAAAGCTGTTATCCTCAACCGATTAAGCTGAAATGTTGCATACACATTTAGTTTGGATGACAATGCATGGTAAGCCAGCCTAAGTAACGTCATTGTAAATCCAATATGGCGGACCATAAAAGCTTGTGTTTAATTTTTTTTTGATGATAATGCAATTTTAGCTAAGTGAATGTGTTTTATAAAGCTTAGTAAAAAAATACTATTAATTTATTTTATTTTCAAACCGGTTTATTTTTCAAATTATGCCTTAGTGCACTTTTTGACTGTATCGTCACCTAACCGTTAAATCGTTTAACTAGTTTTATTTCCCGTGTGTCTATCTGTCACTATCTCATGTAGATTATTTAAATTTAACTTAAGTAAAGATGGGTGACCATAATT
>OY292540.1:2676779-2891062 GCA_958496365.1 Subacronicta megacephala | reverse complement strand
GCTCACGCTGCTGACGCCACTCACGCTCGCCACGCTAGCCGTGCCTTCGAACAAACAAAACACACCGTTAACCCAATTCACAATAAAATAATCTTGTACAGAGACGAATTGTATTGCCCCTCCAACCAAAGGGAGGATCCTCCAACCAGGCAGGTGATTTTGTCTAGCGGGCTACGGCCCGACGGTTGATGGCAGGCGGTTGTATACATATAAGTATGCGAGTCGCGCGGTAAACTCCACTTGCGCAATTTAAGATTTGCTCGTCGTAGTTCTATGTGGCGCGCTAGATGTCGCTACAATCTACTGCTACCCAAAACTCCCCAAGGTACACAGTATGGAGTGTAGAAAGAAAGGAGGACCGTCTTGTATGGGGGATTAGTCGAAAAAGTGTCCACTTGTATACAGCAAATTATGGTTCGAAAACTCACCGAACTAGCGCTAGTGTAGCAAGTGGAAATAATATGAATGTAGCAGCAGAGTGAAGTGTGCTGAGTTGAAAAATTGTTTTTTATGCAATTTCGTTGATACATTTTTGTTATTTTAATGATTTTATTGTTGTTAATACAAAAAGAACAAATATAGACGCAATGGGAAAACTTTGTTCAGTGAAAAGTTGTCCAAGTGGACGAAAATTGAAAAGTAAAGGAATTGATACGTCTCAACCTAGATCTTTTTTTCGACCAACAGTATGTATAATCAATTTTTATTAACTATTTAAATTTTCTTTCCTTTTTTAATTTAGTAACCTACTCTAATAATTTGTGGCGCTCTTTTTAAAATTCTTCCACTTGCTACTACAGCGCCACCTTAATTTGCTCCCTTTCAATGGACACTTTAATACACTGAGATGGTCCTCCTTTCTTTCTACACTCCATAGTACACAGATACAACATATATGCATGTACAACCTCTTGGACATAAATCAAAACGATGTCAATAAAAACCTCCAACAACGAATATTGGTCTTGCTCTTCTAATCTCTTCTAAAACATATCTTCCATACCTAAACAAAAACTCCAAACAAAAATGGAATATTCTATGATCTATCGGAAGCATTTGATTCTTTTCATCATAAATAACTCCCTTACATATTTCGACATTATAGTATACAAAATATTGCGTTTAGTCCTACTTTAGTACTTTAATCATATTATGATCTAAGATTTCAAGCCATCGATGTTATGCTTCTAAAGTGTCTGTTCAATCAAGCGTTCCCCAAGGTTCAATACTTGGCCCTTTCTTATTCTTAGTTTATATAAATAATTTCCCTTATTTTTCAATAATATCCACGTTGTGAAACTGTCTGCAAATATTATTATATTATGTAAGTTTTTTTTTAAACTTTTTAACTTTAGACAGGTCCGCCAGTCCTTAGTTCCCACAAGAGTAGTACATAAGCTAGAAGAAGCTTATGATAGAAGAGAATTTAAATTAAATAACATACCAGTGGCGTCTCTTTGCACAGGCACGGCGACGACTGGCTGGAAGGGACCATTCTGTACTAGCACGCCCGCCTGACTCGACAGCAAGTGGTTCTGTAGGCGTACCTATAACAATACACCAATATTTATATAAACATAATAATAATTCCCAACATCAACAAATTTCGCAACAAAAATAACGTTGTATTGCGCCTACTAAACTACCCGAGGATGAGAAATTGGAAAAATATAGCTTGAAGAAAAATAAAATTAAGTTTCAGAAAAGCTCAAATGCCTTTCTTTTTTTATGATATGGCTAATAAACCTTGATTTTGCTATAGTTAGTTTGCTAGATATTAGTCGCATTTCAATTACCTGCATTTTATAACTAAAAAGTCATGTATTTTAAACCGTTAAGAATTGTCTCCTGTATTGAAATAAACTAAGATTTTTTAACGAGCTTTTTAACTCACCTTCAAACTATCAGACACGGCGACCGTCACGATCTGCGGCTGTGGCACCGACTGCACCTGCTGCTGCGGCTCCGAAGCAACTGACGTCACAATCGTGACGTCACTCGCCCTCCGATGCCCCGCCGACGTAATAATATGCTTCTTCAACGGCGAGTGTTTCGTCTGCACAGTCTTCAACTGAACCCCATGCGCTAGCTGAACTTCCTCTATCGTATCCTCTTTCCGTTTCTTCTCTATCCTGATCTGAGGTACTTCGTTGACCTCCTCGACGATGATGTTGGCTGTTGGCACCGGCGCCGGCGCTTCGGGGACTTTCTCCTGCTTGGTGGGTTTGGGCGTTGGTATCTTGGGTGGCGGCGGTTCGGTCTTCACCAGGTCCACGTATATTGGATCTTTATCCACGTTCGTTACGTTTACGACGGTCGAACCGAACGCTTCCGCCTGGGGACAAAGGAGAACTCTATATTATGACAGGGCTTGGTTTTTTAAAAAGATTTTATATGACCCTAGGCCAAACACACAGTAATTTATACGTAATGATCGGACAGAGATTCGACCTCACTATCACTATTACTACCGGACCAGTGTCTGACATTACGCCCATGACGCAGGTCCGTCGCCTCCGAGACCCCGAGCAAAAGTGAGTGAGTTGACGTATCGGCTTGTGTTTTATACAAAACCGACGTATGTCACTTTTAGAATAGGCGGGTATTCCTAAAAAACCTCATCAATCTCCTAACATCTTAGTCACACTTTAAACATGTCTTGGCATCGTGAATTTGTGCATGTGCACATAAACTCTTCTAGCACAAGCATCTCATATTTGACACCATACAGTGTGAAATTCACTGAGAATTAATTTAGAGATAACATGTAATTTATAACAGTAAATAGATTATTTTTGACCTTATGAAATAATTGACCATAAATAGCGCCATTTAACAAAAACAAAATACGTATAGTTTCGATACAAATACGTTAGTTTTTGTTTACCCTAAAGCCGAAAGTAGTTAATTCAAAATAATTAACAGAATCGATTGCAATAGTTTTTAGCCTATGTTATATTTTATATAAAAAATATTCTAGTTGGACACCCGTTTTTATTGCGAAAATCGGCACAAGAAACACCGAATGGGGAGGTCAATCACTCGCCTGTGCCGCCAAGCGCCTTTAGCTCTTCGTACCCACCCGCGCAAATAAGGTAACTTGGTAAATTAGGACAAACTTTTCAGCTCGTCAATATTTTTTTATTTTGTATTTTTTTCTTACTTTTCAAGTCAAATTAAAGTTGGGGTGTTTCGGCATTAGGGTAAACAAAAATAAACATTGTATATACATACCTTTCTCTTCCTTGGGCCAGAGTCGGCACGCCCATCCGAGCTCTGGCCGTGCAATAAAAAAGAATCCTTAGCGTCCACGTTGTTGACCAGCTCATCAAGTATGTCGTCCGTGATCGCGATCTTCTTGTCGTCCTCGTCGGCCAATGCCTTCAGGTCCGTCTCTGATAATATGCTTTCTACTTGCGCTTCTGTTAGACCTGGAATTATGGTACTTTATTTAATCACAAGTTCATAGAACACTATGTCATGTTCAAGTACAGTCACCATCAAATATATCGGGGCAAACAGATAATAATCGTTTAATAAACAAAGTTTATAACTGTTCATAAATATTTATTTATAGTTAATAGATATTTGTCTTCGACACTTTTTATAACCCCATAACTTCATCAGAAAATTCCATAACATTATGTAGATCAATAATATTTTATAAAAATATTACGTTTTTTTTTTAATAATATAAGTTACAGTTTTTTAGTGAAAATTATGAATTCATCGCATCTTTATTATAAAAGGTTATGACATTAAGTATGGATTTACAACTCACCCGTGAAATTTTCAGTGAGCAAATCATCGCCACTGATATCCAAACTGCTCCCACTGTTGTCGATATCGGCGTTCAAATCCGGATACAGCTCTCCGAGAGTGAATTCTGAGGTAGTAAAAGTGTCTAGGGTGTCCGAAGGCGGTTTCTCGGCCGCTCTCAGCTCTACGGAGATTGGTGTGTCTAGAGCGACGGGGAATTGGTCGTCGCGTTTGTCTTCAAGGGGCGGCGACGGCGGCGGTGTTTTTGGTCGGAAATGTAACCTAAAATGTAAATAAAAACTTTTAAAATTTGCATAAAACATAAACATACCGTCACGCCTGTATTCCCCGAAAGGCTAGGCAGAGGTGTACTTATGTAAGTACACCCACATTTCGCCGGTATGCTTAGGTCCCATGTAATAGGGGGCGAGCCTATTGCCATTAACCGGGCACAAATCCAGACTCCTAACTTCTACTGGGAATTTCATAGAAAAACCCAATAACACTTTGCTCGACCACCTCTTTGGGACCACTAGACTAACGAGGCAGTCCTTTGTTCAACCTGGGAATCCTAGGACCTATAGTGTAGCAGTCGCTTAGGACCACAAGACTAATGAGGTAGTCTTTTATAATTTGTTTTACATTTCTTAGAACTACATAGCGCATATACTGACGACCTTTGGAGGAAAACTAAAACTAAAGTAGTAGATTTATCAGATATGCAAGTTTTACAGTGTTGGTTATTATTTGAACAGGCTTTTCAAGAAAGGGCCATTAGCAGAGCAGCTTTGAGAAGGAACACTAAAACCAACTCAGAGAATCATGGTCTCCTTTAAAGTTCAGTACAGTGATAGATTTATCAGATATGCAAGTATCAGAGATGGTTATTATTTGAACAGGCCTTTTCAAGAAAGAGTCACAGCAATTTTAGGTCGACCTTTTCTAACCGATGGAAGCTGAGCTGCATGATAACGAATATAATTATGTATTCGTTATCATGTAGCTCAGCTATAATTTAGAAAATCAACTATAATATTCGATAATGGTAACCACATGTCTGGATTGGTACCACTTCATTACCAAATATTCTGGTGCTAGGTGCTAACATTATTGTATCGTGGTTTAAATCACAATTTAGCCAGTGATAGTACTGGGTATGTGAACAACTTAGGGCTCAAGAATAGAACGAGCTAGTGATTATATTGTTTTTTTGAGGATTGCCTGCCTTGATTGTACTCAAGAACAAAGACATGGAACGCATAAACATTCTCTCAAGATAAACCACTCGAAGCACTCGAAGTCCATCAGTAACAGTTATAATTAATTAAAATTAGAAGAATGCTTATAAGTTATTAATTGGTAAAATAGTGCAAGTCATGCTTGCCTATATGTAATTGGTTATACATTTAGTTACAGTTTATTGTAATTTATAAGTTTGTTTGATTGTAACAACTGTTGGCAAGCTAAATAAATAAAAAAAAAAAAAAAAAACTGATCAAATGTACTCACCATTTTTTGTTAACTTCATTGATAAACTGTTCAAACTCCTTCTCAACGGGCTGTAAGCTCTCGTCCGAATCATAACTGCTGTCCGAACATCCACTCCACGCTCTCTTCCTCATGACCCTCGCCAGGTTGTGTCTCACTACACCGTCCAAAGTCCTCGCACTAAATCTAATATCACTTTTAACACTGTTTTGTATAAGATCGGGGAGTGAGTCGGTCCTGTGGGCCGGCTCCGGCTTGATGCCGGGCGGGGCGGGCTCGGTCCAGAGCTGTGGGTTGCGGGCCAGGTGCCGCCGGAAGGCGTGCCTCCAGGGGTACTTGCCGCTCGTGTGGTAGTCTCGGGACATTTCTTTCGGTGTTCTATGCGCCTTTGTTTCGAGTTCCACCTGTTATATAGATCGGTTTAGTTAATAAAGGATCAGCATTTTTTTGTTTTTGTTTTGTTGTTTTTTTTTATATTGTATAGACATCTGTACAATACAAAAAACTCAACATAGCAAGACATAATATGTCTAAAAGATATGTTTTAGAATGAATACACAAATTAATCCCAAATATCTTTAAGAATTATTTTAGTTACTTAAAATACCAAACATGCAACAGTTTGCTCTACATTGTATCAGGTCATTTTAACTTAATTTAATTTTTAATTTACCATTTTTAAAATAATTTTGATTGTACTATAATTTTATGCATGTTTTTCCATAGACTAACATTTATAGAGAGTTGTTAACATTGGTAAAATTATGAAAAAAATACTGTTCTGATAAAATTAAAACAGCAGATTTGGGGCTCTCATGTATAGTCAGTGCAGTGGCGTAGCGTATCTTGGAGGGGCCCTGTATCACACCCTGTGTGCGTGCGTGCGTGTGCGTGCGTGCGTGCGTGCGTGCGTGCGTGCGTGCGTGCGTGCGTGCGTGCGTGCGTGCGTGCGTGCGTGCGTGCGTGCGTGCGTGTGTGTGTGTGTGTGTGTGTGTGTGGTATACCTCCTCGTCCTTGTCCTGCTTGAAGTGCGAGGAGTTGTGGAAGGTGAAGGGCAGGTGTGTGAGCAGGTCGTCGAGCGGGGTGCGCACGCGGTCGAGCGCCAGCCGCCCGCCGCGCACCGACGTCGGTGTGTGTGTGTGTGTGTGTGTGTGTGTGTGGTATACCTCCTCGTCCTTGTCCTGCTTGAAGTGCGAGGAGTTGTGGAAGGTGAAGGGCAGGTGTGTGAGCAGGTCGTCGAGCGGGATGCGCACGCGGTCGAGCGCCAGCCGCCCGCCGCGCACCGACGTCGGTGTGTGTGTGTGTGTGTGTGTGTGTGTGTGTGTGTGGTATACCTCCTCGTCCTTGTCCTGCTTGAAGTGCGAGGAGTTGTGGAAGGTGAAGGGCAGGTGTGTGAGCAGGTCGTCGAGCGGGGTGCGCACGCGGTCGAGCGCCAGCCGCCCGCCGCGCACCGACGTCGGTGTGTGTGTGTGTGTGTGTGTGTGTGGTGTACCTCCTCGTCCTTGTCCTGCTTGAAGTGCGAGGAGTTGTGGAAGGTGAAGGGCAGGTGTGTGAGCAGGTCGTCGAGCGGGGTGCGCACGCGGTCGAGCGCCAGCCGCCCGCCGCGCACCGACGTCGGTGTGTGTGTGTGTGTGTGTGTGTGTGGTGTACCTCCTCGTCCTTGTCCTGCTTGAAGTGCGAGGAGTTGTGGAAGGTGAAGGGCAGGTGTGTGAGCAGGTCGTCGAGCGGGGTGCGCACGCGGTCGAGCGCCAGCCGCCCGCCGCGCACCGACGTCGGTGTGTGTGTGTGTGTGTGTGTGTGTGGTGTACCTCCTCGTCCTTGTCCTGCTTGAAGTGCGAGGAGTTGTGGAAGGTGAAGGGCAGGTGTGTGAGCAGGTCGTCGAGCGGGGTGCGCACGCGGTCGAGCGCCAGCCGCCCGCCGCGCACCGACGTCGGTGTGTGTGTGTGTGTGTGTGTGTGTGGTGTACCTCCTCGTCCTTGTCCTGCTTGAAGTGCGAGGAGTTGTGGAAGGTGAAGGGCAGGTGTGTGAGCAGGTCGTCGAGCGGGGTGCGCACGCGGTCGAGCGCCAGCCGCCCGCCGCGCGCGCGCCGCCGCCGGGCGAACCCCACGCACCCGCCGCGCACCGACGTCAGCGTGTACCTGTGGAAGAAACAACGAACTCTAAGGGCTGGCATACACGCAGTCAGCAGTCATGATCGACTGCTTCAAACTGCGACTGCATAGTGAACTACAGACTCCTACGTACGTACATACACGAACCGCTCAAGCAGTTGCGCCTGCTTCGGGCGGTTGGCAGCTCGGTGAAATATCATCATGCGGTCGAGCAGTCGTCAGGCATACACTGACTGCTCGAGCTGTCGACTGCTCTCGCGCAGTTACCTCCGCTCGCGATCCTCAAAATCCATGATGCTACTGATTTAAAGTTGCCAACTGCTCGAGCAGTTATCAATGGCAGCCTCAAGCTGTTGACTCTTGACTGCAAGAGCGGTCTGTGTATGTTGATCACTAGGTAACTGCTCGAGCAGTCCGTGTATGGCGGGCCTAAGAGAGAACTCTATTGAGCGTTTCTCCATTCAAACGCATTCTGCTGTTTTCTTCGTAGATAATGGCTCTAGAGCAATGATATTTTTTCAAAAAATCTACATCTAATTCATACCATTCTACATTCCCCTATTATTTCTCTTCTAAAAAACAAATATTCACAAGAAAATATGACAATCCAAAAACCCGAAAAAAAAGCCCGTTTTTACCGCCATGTCCAGGCGACTATCAGACAAATTTGATGAGTTTATAACAAAAAACTAAATAATAGAAGCATAGACATGCTTTTCGTCAAAATTTGATAAATAAATTGTTTTGATCAATCCACTTTTGAAGAAGAAAACAGCAGAATACGAAACGTCTTTTGGTCAATGTTTTCGTAGGTATAATCATCCTAAGCTGCAGTTGTCGTTTTCGCACTTTACTGGGAGAGTGGAGGTGCAACGCGACGACAATACTTTCTTCAAATACCAATTTTTTAAATTCCTCAGGACTAGACTCCCCTCTTAATATATTATTGAAGTGGCAGTAGCCTAATGGCTAGGGCGTCGGACTAGCGATCATGTGGTTACACTACCGACGATAACCCACTCGTAACACAAGCATTAATATAATATCATAATAGCAGTAGACGCTCTCACAAACGGCATACACAAAACCTACGACGAGAGCTATGCGCTCAAAATTAAGACCTCGAAAAGAAAAGTTCCCGGGTGGAACTCAAGGCTAAAAAAGCTTAGAGAAAAAACCAGGAAATTATTCAATAAGGCTAAAAAGACCCACGTTTGGGACATCTACAAAAAAGCCTTAACTGAATACAGCAAAGAGATTAGGGAGGCAAAGAGGAGATCGTGGAGGAATCTCTGTGAGGAGATTAAAAACCTCCCACAAGCAGCACGACTTCACAGATACTCTCTAAAGCCAACACTAATCAAATTGGACTCCTTAAAAAGGAAGATGGCTCCTTTACAACCGATGAAAAGGAGACCTTAGAGTTGCTGGCCACGGCCCACTTTCCCGGGTCTCAGAAACGAGAATCTATGCAACAAAAGCTAATCTGCTGTAGGCCTCGTAACGAGGACTGGAGTAAAGCTGCAAAGATCATAAGACCCAATCAGGTTCAGTGGGTTTAAACCATATAAAGCATGTGGGGAAGATGGAATACTACCTGTATTGTTACAACAGGGGGTGGATATCCTCATTCCTCACCTGGTAAAAATATTCAGGGGGTTATGTACCAGAACAATGGACCCTAGTTAAGGTCCTTTTTATACCTAAAGCTGGTAGGAAAGATATAAGATATATAGCCAGCCAAAGTCTTTCAGACCAATCAGCCTCACTTCATTTCTTCTTAAGATAATGGAGAAGGTGCTAGATAGGTATATCAGAGATGCAGCCCAAACCGCATCTCCCATCCATCACAGCCAACACGCTTACAGTAAGGGCAAATCAACGGAAACTGCCCTCACTAGTCTTATAGACAAAGTGGAGAAGGGTATGGAGGACAAAGAAATTGCATTATGTGCGTTTCTTGATATTGAAGGTGCCTTTGATAACTCATCTATCTCGCTGTTGGTGAATGGGTTGATAGGAAAAAACTTCGACCCCACCACCATTAGACAGGTGAGAGCGATGCTCTCTCATAGAGGAGCCAAACTAGCCCTTCATAACACAAGAATTGAGGTATCCACAGTCAGGGGTCCGCAAGGTGGAGTTCTATCGGCATTACTATGGACCCTCGCTGTAGATGAGCTACTTCACAAACTGGCTGAACTCCGAATTGATGCACAGGGCTACCCAGATGACCTGGTGATCATCGTGAGGGGTTTCTGCCTGTCTACAATCTCAAGCATCCTACAAAAAGGACTTAACATCGTTAGTGACTGGTGTGTCAAAAGTGACCTCTCTGCCAATGCTGACCAAACTGTTATTGTACCTTTTACAAAAAAACGGCGTTTGGACAAACTCACACTGCCAAAGCTGAATGGTAAAAAGATTGAACATTCCATGGAAGTCAAATATTTGGGCGTCACTATCGACTAAAGGCTGACGTGGAACTCGCACTTGGCCAACATTCTCAGGAAAGCCAAGTTGGCACCTGGGGTAAGCGGTCGCCTGATGGGTAGCAACTGGGGTGTGAATCCTAGAACTGCGCTCTGGTTAAACACTGCCATTGTGCGGCCGATTATCTCGTACGCATCGGTGGTATGGTATGACAAAGCCTTTCAGGCGAAAACGATACAAAAACTAGACAGTCTGCAAAGAACTGCATGTCTCATTGCCTCAGGAGCTATGTCCACCTGCCCTGCGATGGCATTAAATGCCTTGCTGGGACTACCGTCTCTCCATGTATTTGTAGACGGAAAGGCTAAAGCCACCTTGTATAGGACCAACATTTGTGGCAAAAACTGAATATCCAAAAAAATAAGGACCCTACAGGACTCAGTTTTTTATATGTCAGTACTTTGCATGACAACGCATGCAATGCTTCTACGGCATGTATTTGTAAAACAATACTCCGTAGAAATGCCTTTCAGGGAAGATTGGTCAAAAGGCCAATTACCCTACAAGGCCGGGATCCTAATATGGTATACCGATGGTTCTAAAATGGGACAGAAGGTAGGGTGCGGAATATATGGAGAGCGACCAAAGTTTAACAAGAGCGTAAACTTAGGTGTATATGCCTCCATTTTCCAAGCAGAGGTATACGCCATCTTGGAGTGTGCGGAAACCAATCTGCAAAAGCACTACAATAACCACACCATCTACATAAATTCTGACAGCCAAGCAGGTCTATTGGCGCTGGAATCTAACGTTATTACGTCGAAACTAGACTTAACTAAACACCAATAAAAAAAAAAAACAAACATTTAGCTTACCACGAGGGGTTAACAAGAATACTAGTAATGTTAGACCCACATTGCTAGTAATATTCTTAAAAAAAAAAAATATTTGTACCACCAGTCGTTTCAGGCGTGGATACACAGAAAAAACAATTTAAATAATAATAACAGAAACACGGGATAGCTTCGTTTAACTTAAAGATAGTTTTTCATTAAACCCCATTTAGGATGGACTGAAGTTCAAAAGACAGACAGACAGAGAAACATGCGCACGCCGCACGGCTTACAATACCTTACTATAGCAAAAAGTGTCGTTACAACTTTTCGTCTAATTTTTTTCCGTCTAGCCCCCTTTCGCAACGCGCGATAAGGAACTTCGTTCCAATACCAAATTTCACACTCCTCCGTTCACGCAATGTACTTAAAAAAGGGTACAAAATTATTTTATTTGACGTAATTTCCAAAATGTAAAGACAAATTTCGAACTGGCTGGTAGGACTCACGGTGACTAAGTCACCGCGTCTAGTGTACCTAACCAGAAAACACAGCATCGAATCCTGCCCGCAGATGAATTTTTCCTTCATTAAAATAACTTTATACTCTTAGTATGGAAAACGAATAAAATAAGTTAAATAGGGGTACAAATATTTTTTTTCGTTTATATACAGGGTGGAAGGGACATCGACGCACAACCGCTTACTGTGAATTCAGAACATGATTCTGACCCTGACTGATTTGAAATTTTTCGTCGGTTATTTTCAATGAAAATAGCTGTTTCATACATTATGACAGTGTAGGTATTGCACTTTTGTAGGAAAAAGCAGTTTTTTTTAATAACCGACGAAAAATATATAGGCAAGGGCGTCCAGAATCGCCAAACGAATTCATTGTAATTTTTATTATATTAAAAAAATTGTGCGTCAATGTCCCTTCCACGGTGTATACAACATAATTTTTAGTATATGCGAAACCACAATACAGTTTGTTCAGAATAAATATCTGAGTTGATTGCAATAATTTTTACTGCATGTCAATTTTTTTCCCTAAAATTTTAAGTACCTATCCGCAAACATACGCGCACAACACAGGTCACTGCCGGTCAAAGCGTCACTATGCGCGGGCGCACAGCAGGACAGGGGGGTAAAACAACCCTTTCAGTCGCCCGAAGTCAATGCCACAGATTGATGCGAGACAACCAGAAAGCATAAAAAGCTTATAACTTTGTCATTTTTCAAGATACAGTTTTGAAATTTTGTACATACATTTTGTATTCTTTTCCTAAAAATACTAGACACGTGTTTCGCATATACTAAAACTGACCTTGTATAGATATAAGTGGTTGGTACTGACCTATGCCTCTCATCCAGCTCGTGCTCGAACATGCCAGCCTTGGAGGGATCGTCCGCGTCCACGGGGTCACCATACAGCGTAGACGTGGGCTACAAATACAATGCTGCATTACACACACAAACAATACTAAACATCAATAGTTCTAATTATTATTACAGTTTGTTCGATTTAACTAAGCTTGTTGTGAAGTTACCCGTTCCAAACTAACGCACAGGTAAAATAAACATTGAAATAATTAAAGAAAATAATCACAAATACGAAAAAAAATATGTTTGGCATCTGTGATAATTTTTTTTAAATTATTGATTACTAGAATTTTACTTTTGTGCACTTATGGATTGAATATTAGTTTTTTATAGATTTGAAATCTATTAAAATTTATAGTATTTATTATTCACTAGCTTTCCGCCCACGGCTTCGCCCGCGTGGTGTCTCAGTATGTATTATACAACGGTGAAAACGGCATGAAAATCGGTGCAGTAGTTTTTGAGTTTATCGCAGACAGACGGACGCGGCGGAGGACTTTGTTCTATAATGTAGTGATAGTGATTATTATTAAAGACCTCAAAAGACCGCCTTATCAGTCTTCGCTTGCTATTGATTTCATCTATTTATCTCTAGATCTTTCTCTGATTATTTTGTTGGAAGGTTCTCTCACCATTTCGTAATAGCATCCGGGCTTCCGTCGGAACGCAAAGGGTCCGTCGTCTGGTGGCGTGGCGGCCTCCGCTCGGCTGCTGCCCTCTTCCTCCGAAGAAGTATACACGCCAGAGTCTGAAATTGTTTCACAGTTATAGCATTATAGTATACTATCTATGGTTTTACCGGCTTTACCCCGCTCCTAAGGGCCGAAGCGTGATGTTAAATAGCCTACAACCTTATTCTAGAATTGTACTAGCAAATATAAATATATTTTTTCAAATCTGACTGGTAGTTCCAGAGATTAGTGCCTTCAAACAAACTCTTCAGCTTTTTTCATATTTATTAAATATGGGCAAGGTAATTCCTACCTGGTTTCCGATCAATAATACAACCAAATAACGCCTTACGAACGAAAACAAAACTCCATCCCGTATTATGAGAAAAACGAGCTAAAACTTTCATTTAAAGTCTAATTCGTTTGTCGTTATGGGTAGAGCCTTAACGGGGTATTTGACCAACATACAGTTCGTTCGAAATAACTGTGCACAAGTGTTTTTATACATAAATATAAAAAATAGTATGGAAAATATTAAAGAATGCAAAACATTTACGACCCCAATTGTATCTATACCGGACAACAACAACTTCAACGGACAACTTCAGAGTCGCAATATATTTTTAACAAACTATAGGCCGTTTAGGTAGAGCGTACCTAAAGACCCCTTCCATAACTCAGAGACTAATCTTATTCAAAATGGTGAAGGAAAACAGCGGGAGGAAACCTGTGAGATTTCCTTGACGGCGTATTAACTCTGCCAACGTTGACCATGTGGTCAGGTGGATTATAGCCTAACCTCTATAAGAGGGTAGTTGACTGTATATTAGTTATGGCCTTATATTTTATTTTTACAATAAATAGAGACGATAAACATTTACTACACAGAGAGGCAGTGGCGAACGTGACTTCATATGCTCCACACTACGCTGTGTGACGTCACAAACCATTGCGCCATACAAATTCTATACTAACACTCGTTTTGCGGAAATGGAACAGAGCATGACCTCTCAATCCCCACCAGAAACTTTAAACGCTTATATATTTTTGAACTTTATAAGCAGATGTAATTAATTTTTGCATAATACGATAATCTATTATATTTTTCACTAAGACCGCATTTCAAGTCAGAACTAGCCGTTACTCGCCATATAAATGAAACAGCCATTTAACTGGGACTTATTCGGAGTTGATGAAATGCGATCTATGTCCTTTTTTTTATAAATCAAGCGCCAGTCAACTACCCCATTCTTAGACCCCCATGCCCAGTAGTGGGACTGTATGGAGATGTTGTACACGTATGGAGTCCGCTACATACCTCTCAGCCCCTGCACGGAGCCGACGACGGGATGTCTGTGTTTCCGTTTCTTGTACGGACGCTTTTCTCGCTGGAAGGCAACATACCATCATGATATCGTACTCGCTTACTAAGGCTCAGTGTCTTTAAACACGTTGTAAGAAACTGGAAATAGTTTTTTGTTGCGAGTTTGGCTGGTAACGACTTCTATACAAATTGGCATGTTTAATTAACCATGTGGAAATGTATTAGCGTGTCGTGTTGTGTCCTGAACCAGAGACAAATATGTAGTATGCATTTTTCCTAAAATACAAGCTATTTCTTAGTTTGGGAATCAGCAATAGCTTGTTTGGGAAAAAAGCATAATAACCCTTCGTCTTATTTATATATGTATGTATGTACTATTGTCCTATCGTAATGAGGAGCCTTCCATAAATTACAACACAAGTTGGGAGGAGAAGGGGATCGATGTTGTGAAATGGTATGAGAAGGGGTGGGATGGCTCTTAAATTTTGTGACGTCCCGTAATTTAAATCGAAATAAAATTCTAATTATAATTTCAGAACTGCTATTTTATTTAAATCATTTCTAGAGTTAAGTTTGCCAAATATATAACCTCACAACTAGGGAGGGGGGAGTCTCACACATAGGATCAGCAAGAAGGGTGGGGGGCTAAAAAACCATGAAATTCGTGTGACATAATTTATGAATCCTGATCACTTATTGGGTTCTCGCCTGATATTTATACCTCGTCACGACATGCTAGTAGAATTTATATTATAACGAAATTGAGTAATGTGACGTCACCACAAAACGGACCACGTGAAATAGTAATAAAACATCGCTGACGTATCCATAGCTTAATCTCTAGTTCAGAATGTTGGTCAGGGGTATGCCAATGTGTATAGGAGACGTTACCTTTGAATACTATTTGATAAACAAACAAACATTCATACATATAATTAAGTTAACCTCATTATATCATACTCTGCAGTAATTTTAAACAACAAACAACCTCTCACCCTAAACGCATACACCTTTTACGTTCCGTCGTGGGTAAAAATCATCGTTCTGTAGTTTTTTTGCCTACGTCCTACGTCATTCTATTATTCCTTCTTACGAGATAAAACATAATAATGTAATTATATCAACCGATTTTATCTTGTATATTGATAACAATGTAAAGAACTTAAAAACCATTCCTTTTACCATTTGTAAACGATGATTTAGTAGAGATTTGTTTAACTATACAAATGGGCTCAATGGCCAAATACTCCAAGGCTAGGCTAATTTTAAAACAACGTTATGTCAAACTGACATAACAGCCATCTTAAACTTGAGTAGCATTCGAGTATTTGGCCACAAATCTGCTATTTTTATTAAATCAGAATGGTTATTTTATGATGCTAAATGATATAAGGACTGACAAATTTGATATAAATGTTATTTAATATCAACAAGGGGTCATATTTTACACGGCTACAGGTCAATCTATGAAAATCCAGTTTAAGCTGATCTCGCATTGTATAGGCTTTAGGCATTTTTTAGGTTGTGAGAATTAATTCACATCAATCATTTCATATAATTTATAATCTATTTTGTCACTCCATATTTTCTGACAGAGAAAATTTATTTTTTATTTTTTTATTTAAAAAGCTTACTAGCATTGTGGGTTACACATTACTAGTATTCTTGTTAACCCCTCGTGCTAAGCTAAATGCTTATGTTACGAGTGGGGTTCACGTCGGTAGCGCAATGGGTGAGTTTCGAACCGGCAACCGTATGATCGCAAGTCCGACGCCCTAGCCATTAGGCTACCGCTTCAGAAGACAAAACACATTTTAGATACAGAGAATTTATTGGACATGTAACATTTTTATCACATATCGGTTATATAAATATTGCAACTTGTCTAAAATACTATAGATATTAACCATTTCAATAAAAAAAAATAGCAGATTTGTGGCAGTGTAAGTGTGTAAAGGTGTGTATATGATAAAGTAATGGTATGTTACCTGTCGGGGCTGGTCCACGGGCGTGGGCGGGGGGCGCGGGGGGTAGTGCGGCAGCGGGTACGCCTCGCGACGGAACGATGACGTCAGCGGCACCGCTGTGTACGTTGGCCTGGGGAAGTATAAACAGTTATTATATACCATCACGCCCGTATTCCCCGACGGGTTTGTCAGAGTCGTACTGTACACCCACTTCGCCGGTATGTTTAGGTCCCATGTGATAGGGGGCTAGCCTATTGCCATTAACCGGGCACAAATCCAAACTCAAAGCAGCTACTGAGAATTTCATAGAAAAACTCAATTATTGCCATTAACCGGGCACAAATCCAAACTCAAAGCAGCTACTGAGAATTTCATAGAAAAACTCAATAACACTTTGCTCGACTTGGGAATCGAACCCAGGGACCTCCATCGTATCAGTTGCACTTGGGACCACTAGTCTAGTTCTTTGAAAATACCTTAATGATGATGATGATGCAGTATC
The DNA here is from genome assembly GCA_958496365.1 of Subacronicta megacephala. Taxonomy (NCBI): domain Eukaryota; kingdom Metazoa; phylum Arthropoda; class Insecta; order Lepidoptera; family Noctuidae; genus Subacronicta; species Subacronicta megacephala. The sequence continues at coordinate 2,874,592 of OY292540.1, read as the reverse complement.
GATACTTTTGTACCACTAAATGCATTTATTTATATTTACTAGTGGTCGTACTCTGGTCGAAATTCGACCGCAATATATTTCTACATTCCTTTTTCTACATATAAGAAAGATAGCGCGAAATGTGCATGAAAAATGGGTAAAACGTTTTTCTTCTTCTTGTCGTATCAATGGCAAACACCTTTGTTTTATTATATACTAGCTTTCCGTCCACGGCTTCGCCCGCGTAGTTTCTCGGCTTTTCTATACTAAAATATGTATGTATTATACATATACACCTTCCTCTTGAATCACTCTATCTATTAAAAAAAACCGCATCAAAATCCGTTGCGTAGTTTCAAAGATTTAAGCATACAAAGGGACATAGGGACAGAGAAAGCGACTTTGTTTTATACTATTTAGTGATCTCTTTTTTTATTACTTGGGCCCAGTAGGTGGCCACATTCATTGCGGCGTCAGTGGCGTTCTTTAGGTCCTGAAAGGTATACGGACACTTTGGGATTCCAGCAGGCGGACCATATTCTGGTCAGTGGCACCACTCTCGCACTGGGTGGCGGAAGGATCTACAATCCCCCATTTTGCTAGGTTATGATTGCAATGGTTGCGTTTGTCACGTTTTAACATTATGTAGAGAGGACTGTTCTAATACTTTTGATATTGTTGATGTACACATCAACATTTGCTGTGGTAGCGCCATGCTGTTCGCAGCATGAGTGGGCCAGCTTGACCGGGGAAGCACCACACTCTCCCAGAAGACCGAAATCCGAGTAGCAGCGTTTCGCTACTGCACTTCGTTCGGTGAGCGAGAAGGCCGGAGGCCCAATTCCTCCCTCAATCCCCTTCTTTCTCCTTTTCTCCTTCCCCTCCCTTTCCCTAAATAGGCTCGGCAACTCATCTGCAACTCGTTTGGTTTTGCAGATGTCCAAGGGCGGCGATGACTACTTACCATCAGGTAGGTCGCCTGCTCGTTTGCCGAGATATCTCATAAAAAAACACCTATATTTTGTACATGACTGTACCTGGGGGGTGGGTCAGGCAGCAGCTGATTGGCGAAGTCCCCGGCGGCGTACCGTCGTTCGGCGATGAGCGCCGTGAGCCTCACCAGCTCGCGCTTGGCACTCTCCCGCCGAGCGACCAGCTCCAACAGCGTGAGTGCCCGAGCCAAGTCCCGCCGGAGTTTCAGCATCTTCTCGTATGAGCTCTCGTCGTTTTTTCTGTAAATAAAAGTAAAGCAATATTTAGTAAAGTGCAGTGATAGCCTAGTGATACGACCATTGGACTGCCAAGTCAAAGGTCTCGAGTTCGAATCCAAGGCACGCACCTCTGACTTTTCGAAGTCATGTGCGTATTAATAATTAATTATCACGCGCTTAAAACGGTGAAGGAAAACATCGTGAGGAAACCTGCATGCCTGAGAGATTTTCTTGACGGCATGTGAAGTCTGCAAACCCGCAGTAGACTAGCGTGGCGGACTATAGCCTAATCCCTCTCGTACTAAGAGGAGACCCGTGCCCTGCAGTGGGACAATGTAATGGGTTGATGACGAATATTTTGTAAACTTCATTGCTAAGGATTAGAAAGCTGAAGTGGCAATGGATCGGTCACATCTTTTGGAAAACTGACAAACGCTGGACTGGATAATTAATCTGACTAGCCATTGCTACCCGCGTCTTCACTCACGTCCCTAAAAGATTTACTTAGTATAACTCGGCTTCTAGTAAGTAAGTCTTCTTCTGTAAAATTGACCTCCAGAAATACAATTGCGAAAAGCACATCTAACTTGCTACAGGTCAACCTATACAAATCCAGTTTAAGCTGATCCCACATAGTATAGGCTTCTTATTAACCTCTCCCACGATTAGAATGCAACCTATGCAAAAATGTGCAGTATGCAGGTGCATATATGACTATTATTGCCATCCTTTTCGTTTCCCTACAATTTTTGCAAATTAGAGCAGGAAAAATATAGTTTTACGAATTTCCATGATACAAAAAATCTCATTTTTTTTTTAAACTACATTTGCCGGGTTAAATAAGAGGTAAACTGGTTTTGTATAGCTTTATGTGTAGCCGGGCGTACAAACACGGAGACAAAATTATAAAAAATGTTATTTTGGCTTCTGTTGCTCCAATAAAGACCCCCATATTAGTTTTCCTTCGATATCTATGTACAGCCACGCTATTATCACGCTTGTACTCCCCGAACCGACCCAGGTAGAGTTGTATTAATAAGTATACACCTACAGGTCGTCGGTATTTTTAGGTGCCAGTCATCACTATCATATTGCAATTTACCAAAAGTCGTAATTTAAGTCCCTAGAACAGTTTGTATGCAACAGCTGCAGACTTCCATCCACCTGAAGATGTCTCATGACGTCTCACCTGTTCTTCCTGGTCTGCATCTTCTCCGTTCGCCGCCTGAACGCCAGGTAAGGATTGTTGGACGACTGGCCCGGCCTGTTCTCAGTTTTAACGGACAGGATCAGCGGGTGTTGCTGTGGATAGAGATGAAGTTTTCTTTCTAAAAATTTGGTTAAAATGATCTATGGCATATTATCATCATACTACACTAAGTATACAAGTTTTTCCTAGTAAAGTTGCTTCCAGTCTCACGAGTTAAGCTGAATATCAGTTTCACATTCGTAGAATAAGTTGAACAACAAGCCTTGCCTACAGACGCCAGCCACATGAGGGGTATCATTAGTAGTAGTAGTAGTAGTAGTAGTAGTAGTAGTAGTAGTAGTAGTGCCTGCTGGCATGTCTACATACCAGCATAAATGGTTCGACAGGACCGGGGAAGTACTACCCTCCCACAGAATATCGCCGTCAAATAGCAGTATACTTACTGTTGCGTTTCGTACGGTGGGTGAGGAGCGCCGTTGGCTCAATTTTTCCCTCAGTCCCCTTCCTTCTTCTTTTCTCCATCCCCTCCCTTTTCCCTAAATAGGTTCGGCAACGCATCTGTAACTCCTTTGGTATTGCAGATGTCCATGGACGACGATGCCTACTAACTATCAGGTAGCTCGCATGCTCGTTTGCCGAGTTATCCCATAAAAAAATACATTTGCGCCTTTTAAGAACCTCAGATGTTGTATCAACGTTGCAGACTGAAAGGAATATGCTAAGATGGTTCGAACGATGGTTTTTAAACAGTGTTGTCGATCCATATCTAGCTGCTGCTGGATATGGCGATACCACTATATAGCACAGGGGCCGCATTACCACGTATTAATGCCAACATTTTTACGTTGTGAAAGAGGGACGCCACTATTTAACCTGAAGAGCGGCATCCCTCTCTCACAACGTAAAAATGATGGCATTAATACGTGGTAATACGGCCCCTGGCATATGTCAGACGGAGACAGCACTCACTGTATTTAGCCGCTTGTTGAGCCAGTAGTCGTACACAGCGATGACGAGGTCGTCGTTCCTCTCCAGCAGTAGTTTCGCCTCATTGAGGGTCACCACCGTCTGGCCCGAGCTCTTCTCTAGCTTGTCCATCATCTGTTCGAACTTTAAATCTGTAAAAAAGTGAAAATATTGCTCAGTTATGATTGAAAAGGACCTATAATGTAATCTATAAACATACCATCACGCCTGCATTCCCCGAAGGGTTAGGCAGAGGTTTACTAGTGTACGGTGGCCAGCACATCAAGTTACTACAAAATGACAAATTTTCTCAGTTGATTTTGAACTTAATCAACAACATAATGAGGTTTAAAATCATTTGGAGAAATTAGACAGTTTTGTATAACCTGATGTGCTGGCGACTGTAAACCGATATTTCGCCGGTATGTTTTCGTCTCATGTAATAGGGGGCCAGCTTATTGCCATTAACCGGGCACAAATCCAGACTCCGAGCTGCTACTGAAAATTTCATAGAAAAACCCAATAACACTTTGCTCGACCTGGGTATCGAACCCCCTCGGCTCTAACGGCACTCTCCCCAGTGCAGACCTCTAGGCAGTCTCGTAATCAATCTCTCTCATGTAATCAATGATAACAAACAATCAAAGATTACTTTTTATATAAAGAAATGACATGCCATTCATTTCACTTTCAGCTTACTATGGTCAATAATTGGTCACTCCGATTTTGGTCCTTTAGTCCGGCGTCCAAATCGAATCAGTAGATTACACGAGACGATTGCAAATATGCAATTTTACAATCTTCAAAATTAAATTCAGTTAATTCTATATCATCAATGTCAATTGATATACGACTAGGATTCTTAAATTAGCACGTCAAACGTGAACAAATCATTTTAGGTAATTAGAATGAAAATATACCCAAAGATAACATTTATGACACAATTATATTTTGAACATTTAACTACCAGCATTAGCTGTTAGTTAAATTAGACTTCAGACGGCTTCAGACGTCAGCTACTTACAGGGCAATACCGATATCATAACAAACGAGAAGCATATTCAGAGCGGAAACTGAAGGAAAGATTACGTTTTCGATTACGATTACTCAAGAATTAGATTACAATTACTTTGAACACTTATTTATTACTAAATTACTGGACAGTGGACAGTACCGACATCCTAATATTAATAAAATAATATTATAATAAATAAAATTGCCCCTTCAGGAAATACAACAATATTATGTTTTATGTGTTGCTACTGGCGCGTACAAAAGTACTGTTCTTTTAAGGTGCTATTTTGTTTTAATATATTTTTGTGAGATTCAGGCAAGTCTAGCTAGCTTGAGTGTTAGTTATATAAAATCAAGTATAGATATAGTAGCAGTGTTTACATACGGGTATGTATTTATACCTGTGAGCTCGGGATGCCTCTGTTGTTTGAGCCACCTCTCGTCCTCCGTGTCGATGTCGTACTCCGGCGCCTCTTGCTCCTCCCATAGCGCTGTAACAAGACAAAACAATAAATTAAAAAAAAATACAATGTTCGTTTGTTTGTAAATAACTTTTCAGGAACATAAAACGTATACATTATCTATAGGCTATTTTGTAAGCATATTCTATCAGAGAAAAAAAACACAATCGGCAAAGATAAAGTAACATTATGTAATTGTAAGCACCGTTTGATCGTATATAATCAAGCGATATTGAAAACTGTCAAAATCGGTAACAGGCAATCAAAATTTAAATATGACGCGTGCATTTGCTATAGTTTTTTAAACAGTCATCAGATTGTAAACCCATATAACATCACTATGATTGTATGTTCTCAATATTTCATAAATTTACAAACTGCTGCATTAATTATATAAACTATCGATATTTTTTTGAATTATTCGATAACATAATATACAAAAAGAATATACCTATTAGAATTGAGAAACTACCTATATGAAGTCGGTTGAAAATATGACGTCACCCGTTTCTATTTTCCGCATTCCTAGGACCGAATCCTTAAGGTAAAGAAGCTTTTATAAAAATATACTCTATCTACAAAAGAAGTTACCTACCTATATGTATAGGAGGGTCTCCTTTCGTGTGAGCTACACAACAATATAATATATTAATTCTACACGTTGGCAATCATTTCGCAGAAACGAACTGTGCGATCCTATATTTTTCCTGCTTCCTTGTTTCTATACAGGAATATGTGGGTATAAGGCTTCAAATAACCTTGGTGCTATTAATAATCCAACAGGAATTGGATGTGTCAGGAGCGTGGTTTCAATATTGTGCACAATATTAAACTTAATGTTATTTATCTCCAGATACATTATCATCATCATAGTCTTTTCACAATAGTTTTCATCATCATCATCTTCCTACCCTTTTCCCAATTTATTTGGGGTCGGTGCAGCCTGTCCATTTCTTCCATTCATCTCTGTTAGTCGTCATCCCATCATTCAATCCCTTTTCCATCATACCTGCCTTCACACAATCCATCCATCTTTTCTTTGGTCTTTCTTTTCTTCAGGATAGCTTCCAATCTAACGAAATAGAATATAATAGCGAAGAACGGTCCCTAACCCAAGTTTCGAAGCTATAACTACAATATGACAAATGGACAAAGGATACAAACTTTATAACACCTTTGCATTTCCTTTAAGGTTATAAATCCTAATAATTATAAAGATTTTTTTAGGTCTACGCTTGACCGCCAGTTCGCCTGATGTTAAGCGACACTGCGATCTACGATGGAGCGCACTTGCCTCGAAGAAACCGATTCACTCCTAAAGACACCCAGAATATATCCATCGGGGAAGACCGATTATCCTCATTCCACTATCCGCGCAACAAATTAGTCCAATATTTAGACAGTGTTCACCGCAGGCTAGCTAGTTTTAATACCCTACCCTAATATCTCGACGCGTCCCCAAAGGGTTAGCCAGGGGCATACAAATGTTATAGCCACAGTTCGCCGGCATGTTGTAAAACCCCTAACAGCGAGCTTATTGCCATATTTGCCGAGGAATATATTGTAATTTTCTATGAAAGTCTCAATGCAACAGCTCGAAGGTTGGATTTGTGTCTGGTTCTATACTATTCTGTTACCATCACATCATAACACTGGGTGTAGGAAAGGATAATGTGTATAGGGTTCCCAACGTCCAAGTGACCGGTTTGTCACATATTTGATAGCTTTTTTTTTTCAAAACGTATCCAATCGTAGGATCGATTAAAATCCTCCCGGCCTGGTTTTATCAACAGTTGGTAAGTGGTAACCTTATATTTTTATAAGATTTTTAAATCAAATCGTAATTATGTTCTCGTTCGTATCGTGTTTCCAAGCGTCCGCTCTCGCCGGTGTCCGTCATCATTCTCTACGAAGGCCGCCTCCGCGCCTCACAGCTGACGGCGCCGACTAACGTAATCGAATCACCAGACGCGTGCGTAGACATGCGCACATGTGGTTATATATCGCGAGATAATTCTGTCTATATGAGCGAGATTTATTAGGCTGGAGGAGATGTCAAAGTTAAAGTCATGCCTTGTAGTAAATTAAGTCCTAACTAAACTCACTCAGGTTTCTTGCAATGCTGGTTTTTCATCCGAAGGCCAACTATATCAGTCTACCTTTACCAGGCATTAAATTTATCATTTGCGCATGAATAATGACATGATTAGGTAAAGTACAGCATGCCTTAGGAAAACCTTGAAGGTATATTAATATATAAAGTATATTAATAACAGTTGTCGTCTATAATGTAACACCGAAACTATTTTGGTCCTTCGGTACGGATATTTTCTTTCGTAAACCCACTTCCCTAAAAACATCTAAAACCTACATATCCAATAATAACATACTTAACAGGTATTAAATATATCAAACTTCAGTCTGAATTTCAACGACAAATCCCTAACGTAGCAATTAGGGGGAGGATTTAGCTCTATAAGCCGAACCGTCAAATAGACATCACATGCGTTCCTATATATACACGTATTACACAGTCACGAATGGAAGGACTAATCAATTTGGTATAGGTAATATCTTAATATGTATTCAGCTTCGACAGGGTGCATAGATAGTGGAATAGCCACACGAAGACTAAGGTTCTCATGTTACTGCCATCATGCCCGTATAATCCTGCTCGTTTGTACTATGAATAGGTTTATTTATCTACTTGATGAGGCAATAGATCGAGCTCATTAGGAATTAAAACAATGCAACGTGCATAGGAATTACTAAGTAGTCAGGTGCTTTTATTCTAAGGGCTGCTTGCGTAAACCTTGTTAAGAGCACGTGCGTAAAACGTACGTCTCCTAAACTTAAGAACTTTTCGAAGCCAAATTAAAAAGAAATGTTGAATAACTTCAAAACACTTTGTATTGAAATGGTTTCTTATGTTTTTGTAAGGCTTGTTTACGAGGAAAACGGCCTTTTGTTCAAAGAAGACGTATTTTCAGTTTTGTAAACGTAGTGTGGTAGCAAAAATCTAATCATTTTCATATCCTGTATGACAGGGGCACATTGTAAAGGTCAATTTTCTATTAAAAAAGAATTATGTATTGCAAACATGATATGTCATCAAATTCGCAAACTTCTCGTTCATACTAAATTTACAAAACCGTGAAATTCATAGCACTCTTGTCTGCTACACAAAAGCCATCAAGTTTATCTTATTACAAGGTATCAATCGACCCTATTTAATGATTTTTTTCTTATTCTAAAACATATAATCAACGTTGAGAACTTGTAAGTGACCCTTCAATTACGCATTTATTCATACACTAATAAAGAAAAAGTTATCACATTAAAATTTATTCACGTTCAAAGACAGATTCCCAATTCAATTTCATGCCATTTAAAACGCTGAATTGATGTCAAAGAAAAATACAAAATGGAAGCGAAAAACAATATTTCTCCTTTAATTTCCCCCGTGTTTTTTGTGTTCGAGGCCGAAGGGGAAACGGTGATGTTTTTCAAATTTTGATTACATTTGGCAATATTCGTACATTCCTGTGGTTTCCAATTACGGATAAGAATGATTTTGGTTAATTTATTTTCACCAATGAAACGACAGTTCAAACTTTCTGTTTGGAAGGAAAAATTCTAAACGACTTCACAGATTTGAAAAAAAATCTTAAGACAACAAATGTCATCAGACAGATCTTGACATATTTATTAACATGTGCGTCCGTCATTTACGCACACATACGAAAGTTGACATTCACACACATTCGCAGAGGTAACACACAGACGCAAAGCGGTTTTACTTGGTTCCACGAGCAATTTATCTATCGCTTGCAATTGGCTATAGACGAGTGTCCTACTGTGAGATATTATTGTTTTGTAAGTGACTGAGTACACTTTAAGTGTTATTCGAGGTTTCTATCTGTTTAAGAGGTTAAATTCTTAGTGATCTGTGATTTATTAGTCCGTTAGAAAATGATATTGGTAATAATGTGCTCGTCAGCTCACATAAGGCAATGAGATAATACAGAAATTAAAATTTAGATTTTATGTAACTTTTAACACCAACTTAATGGTTATAACTTATATGTATGTTGCTGGGGAGTTTGGTTCGCCATGTATTCTCCCCAGCGAAAACACTAGGAGGCGGTGAACTGGTTATATGGCAGAAATGACGTTTGAAGAGTACTACCCAGTGAATGAATGATTTGAAATATGATGTCAAAGAATTTGAATCATTAGACGGGTTTTGAATGATTTTAACATCATTCGCATCAAGGTGCGCGGATCTCTCTTACTTCTTGTTCCATCCCACAGTCCTGGTGTCATGTGCTAGGCTAAACCAAGTACGATCAGCATCCCATTGTGCTAATCACGGCCTATGGTTCTTTTTGTCTCCCGCTTTAAACGAGGGAAAGTCAAGACTGGTGTAATTGTAGGTGTACTGATTAATTTCGCTACGAGTTTCAAACTTGTCTAATCTCAATTACTTTAGCTTAATGTAGTTTAATATAAGTTTGGGCAGTGTTCCGAAAGACTTCCGAATGACTGCTTCATCAGTCCCCAGTGGCTTCTATGCTAGAGGTTATACGTTTCATGATATTCACAGTAGCTGCTCGGGAGGTTGTAATTGTGCCCGGTTAATAGCAATAAGCTCGCCCCCTATTACGTAGAACCTAAAACTGCCGGTGAGCGAACTGTGTGGGTATACGTTACTAAACCTATGCCTAAACCGTCTGAGAATAATAGCTTCACGGTATATTCATCTTCTAATTCTTTTAAGAGCGTAACTACTGAATTTGAATAAATGTAAGCATTAGTTTAGATCTCTCTGAATATTAACCATAGTGTCAATCGAATTAAATCGAGTAGTTACATATCCGCTGCTGTCCTTTCAGATTATTATAAGAAATTTTCTATTGAATAACGAACACAGCGACAATGATAATGAATACATACAAGATTCAAATCACGCTACAGACACAAAAAAAAACCGGCCAAGTGCGAGTCGGACTCGCGTACGGAGGGTTCCGTACCATTACGATTTATGACGTATTAAAAAAAACTACTAACTAGATCTCGTTCAAAGCAATTTTCGTTGGAAGTTTACATGGTAATGTACATCATATATTTTTTTAGTTTTATCATTCTCTTATTTTAGAAGTTACAGGGTACACATTTTATCACTTTGGAAGTGTCTCTCGCGCAAACTATTCAGTTTAGAAAAAAAATATACCTCAATATCATTTTTGAAGACCTATCCATAGATACCCCACACGTATGGGTTTGATGAAAAAAAAAAATTGGAGTTTCAGCTCCAAGTATGGGGAACCCCCATTTTTTATTGTTTTTTCTATTTTTGTGTGAAAATCCTAATGCGGTTCATAGAATACATCTCCTTACCAAGTTTTAACAGCATAGTTCTTATAGTTTCGGAGGAAAGTGGCTGTGACATACGGACGGACAGACAGACAAACAGACAGACATGACGAATCTTTAAGGGTTCCGTTTTTTGCCATTTGGCTACGGAACCCTAATTGAGTATTTTTTTGATTGTACGTTCGCCAGCACATGAGGTTAATACCACAAAATGACAAATTTTCTCAGTCGATTTTGAACTTAATCATCAACATTTTAAGGTTTAAAATCATTTGGAGAAATTTGACAGTTTTGTAGAACCTGTGTAAATGTATGTGCTGGCGACTGTACCTTGCCAATTTTTTACGATAACAAAATACTTCAATATTAATAACCAAAACTGGTAGGTACCTATTGATAACTTTTATGTGTTCTGCAATGGTTATGCATCAAGAAATACAATATAAGTGAGTCATTAAGGTAAGTTTTTCTCGGTAACCGCCTCTGAGCTCTGACTAATGAGATCGTAAAAGCGATTCGATGTGGATGAGATGAGGTTCTTTATGTGGTTGCTTTCTGGTTAAATTATTGCACATGTTTTTAACTTAATTAGGTAAAAACGGCTAAACGGTTTTGGATGCGATTTGACGATTTGACGTATTTTTATGATAACATTGTTACTGCAAAATTTCAGACTTTCATTGGTTAAAATTCAAGGTATAGAAAAAAGACGAGAATCCACGCGGGCGAAGTCGTGGGCGGAAAGCTAGTTTTTAATAAAACGGGTTGTGGGATACATGCCGCACTATTACTATTAGACCGACCTTTTTTCTTTGGGGCGTGGAAAATCTTCAAGGATCGAGACGGACGGATCTCAAGGGGTGAAGCTTAGCACGTGCACTTCCTACAAGTCGCACGTGGAGTCAACACGAGCCGTTTACCGAGGCCATTTTCTAGTCAGGCAGCGGACTCTCCAAGTCCCCAAATATTTGTATGACCGCTAATTGTTACGAGACTGAGGATCTGTGAGCCCTATGTTGCTTATTAATAAAAAAAAAAACCAAGAATTTTGCACCCTTTATTTTTATAAGTATTTTTGAAAAATTTAAAACTCTGTCAAAAATATTTTTTTGTAACACGCAACCCTACAAATATGAAATACCAAAACATTTACAAACACGTCAAACAAAAAATCATCTACACCCGGTCAGCATTTTCGCAGTACTTTAACAGGTAGCAACAGAGGGTCGAAAATGCCCCAAAACGATAAATAACACTTGATCTCTAAACAAGAGAACCCTCAAAATTGCAAAAAAAAAAACTGCAGCATTACAAAGGGTTCCCTGCGTACGGTTTATGTATCAGTTTCAATATCCGGGGGGTTGATAGCCAATTGGACGAATGTGTTGAAAAATGTATCTGAAGTTGGTGTGGATAGAGTTGGTTTTTGAATGTTTTACGTGATGAAGAGTGGGTGGTCGGATGTAATATAGGTATCTTTTTGCAGATTATAAGTTAAATTGGCTTATGAATAAGTTTTTGGATTCATGGAAATAGCGCTAATAGCCTAATGACCATGCACGAACATTATTATCTACAATGTTACCGTCGCAAGCACATCAGGTTATACAAAACTAACATATTTCTCCATATAATGTTAAACTTTAAAATGTTGACAATTAGGTTCAAAATCAGCTGTGACAATTTGACATTTTGTGGTAACTTGATGTGCTGTCCATCGTACTAAAAGGGAAACTTGTACGGTATAGCTATAATTGTATATATCTGTATGTGTTTTGGATACATAAACTTTTATTATTTTATTATTTACTAGCTTCCCGCCCACGGCTTCGCCCGCGTAGTTTCTCGGCTTTTCTATACTAAAATATGTATGTATTATACATATAAACCTTCCTCTTGAATCACTCTATCTATTAAAAAAACCGCAACAAAATCCGTTGCGTAATTTCAAAGATTTAAGCATAACAAAGGGACATAGGGACAGAGAAAGCGACTTTGTTTTATACTATGTAGTGATCTCTGTAACTACCATTGTTACAATTACGCACGAACCAGTAACAACTGACGAGACTCATGGGAATTTAAGTGCAATAACCCGCATATTACAAATTTTACTAAGTGCCTCAATAGTATAGTGGTCCTGAGCGCGACTGCTACGATATAGGTCTTGGGTTCGAGTCCCAGGTCTAGCAGTGTTATTGGGTTTTTCTATGAAATTCTCAGTAGCAGCTCGGAGTCTGGATTTGTGCCCGGTGAATGGCAATAGGCTCGCCCCCTATTACATGGGCCCCAAACATACCGGCGAAATGTGGGTGTACATTAAGTACACCTCTGCCCAACCCTTCGGGGAATACAGGCGTGATGGTATATGTATATGTATGTATGTAAATTTTAATGTCATTGCGAAATTGATTGACAAATCGGTATCGAATCTACTCGCATATGTAGAGAACCACTTGAATGGAAGATCTACTTGACCTATTTGTAATCGTTAAGTTCAGTTCTGTGACTATATAAGTTTGTGTATGGGTAGCTGTATCTGTACGAAAGTATAGGTCAACTGTAAAACGGATTTTATTGGGAGGACTCAATCATTAGATATAGAATAGAATGATTGTGGATTGCTATATTGTTGCAAAGCTAAATGAATCACCAAATTTTAATTAAATAAAACTAGGATGATTATTCAATCTCTGTACCGCATTTAAATTTAATTAAAAAAAGAAACAAGATGTTAATATTGTCATTTTTATTTATTCGCCTCAACTCTCATAACCTTTTCAGTCGTTCATGTTGATATTTTCCATTTTCAAAAAACTAAAGCAGTTGTGTTAAAAACAACACAACCCCATTTTAAAAACAACTCATTTTCCTTTATCTGTGGCCAAACGTTGAGCATGGTGCATTTTTTTTATAGAAGTGAATATTAGGCACTTAATAATAACAACAGCATCAAGTGAATGTGATAAAATTTCACATCATTACACACTGCTGGAAAAAGATTTTTATTTATTTGGAGTCCCAACCCAACCAAATTTCACATGATTTATTTGAACGTAATAGCCTTAACCTTTAAGATCCCTTAGTATTTCTTTCTATATGTGATTATATAGAATTTTTGTTCGTTAAAAATACAAGAGAAAATACTGATAGAGCAAACATTTAAAAACGTATTGGTTGGAAAAAATCCTTAAAAGCTTTTTGGAGAAAAAAAAAACGGTCTTTAAAAGGTTTTATACAACAGAATTGCTCAACAAAACAGCAAAAAAAAAACTTTCAAGTTCGCAAGCGTTACGGTAACCCCTTTGGGTTTTTCACAGGTCCACCTTCTATAATTTAAAACGAGAGTAACCATGCCCGTTTTGGGAATTCGAATAAAAACTCTTGGAATAACTTGGTAATTATGCAGATTTACATTTGTTGAACTATACAGACGAAATTATAGATTTTGGTTGGATAATAAACATAATTTGAATGTATTTTGTATGTTTTCTTTTTTCCTTTTTCCTTCCGAAATTGAAATGTCAATCTTAAACAATTGAAAAGTTAAGAGAGTTAAGATGTCATGCCTTTCGTGTGTCTCCCTGACACACAAAAGGTTTTAAACTAGCTTTTTTAAGCTGAAAGCTATTTAGTAAATGCTACAACTTTTAGAATTAAATACTCATAATTTAACATTCGTTCGTTCATAGTTCGCCCATTGAAAAATCTATATATTTAGGGTTATATAATATCTTATGTATAGAAGGGTTAGGCAGAGGTGTACTAATGTACACTCACAGTGCACTCGTATATAGCATTAACCGGGCAGATAGGAATTTTAAGTATTAACTTCAAAAAATCTCAATAACATTGCTCGACCAGAAAACCGAACCCAGGACCTTTACTGTAGGAAACACGTCAAGTACTATTAAATCAATGAGGCAGTCATTTTTACTCGAAACTAAATACTGTAATTTTAAAAAAAAGTCCCACAAACTCTACCAACATGGTCATACTACGACCTAAAAATGCCTTACATGATTCGCCCTTTAATTTTCCCGTTACAGAACCCGACGCGACGGGTTTAATTGAATTTCATAAGGGACCCTTTGTGTCCAATATTGGAAAGTAAACATTGAGGGCGTTTGAAGGGGACATTGCCAATGTGATTTGATTATGACTTACAGAATAAAATGGTCACGAGTTTGTCAATCAACTCCGAAAAAAGGTTATCAATTCAAGTTTTTTTTTTCTTAACATGTATAATGTAAATTATTAATATCGCCTTTGTACGCACGGCTGCACATAGAGCTAAACAAGTCCAGTATAGGCTAGCCTTAAATATAACGGAAAACGTTTACAATCGGAGATCAATCCAAAATGGATTAGTAAATCTTGATGTGTCGTGTGTACCAACGACGCATGAAAAATAAAATAATTATTATGTTATGCCGATTTATTCAATATCCTTTCTTTATACACCTACAGCTGGGACTATCTCTGAAACATATGTCATTTAATTGGTCCAAATCCGGGCCAATAATCGGAATCATGTGCCTATAAATAATAATCCTTGAAGAAAACCATCGTTGTAGATTTATATCTACAACGATGGTTTTCTTCAAGGATTATTAGTCCTAATTAATCTCTCTCTCTTCAAGGATTAATTAGACATCGCGTGATATCTGCCATCCCGCACTAGAAGAACGTGGTGGACTATTAGCCTTACCTCATTCTGGTAAAACCCAGTACAGTTTGTTCAAAATAACTGAGCCTGTCTGAAGTTAGCCGCACACAAAACCGAAATTAGTAAAGAAAATTATCACAAATGCAAACCATATACTATGCCAATTGTCTTTACACCGAGTCTTTCCGCCTTGCTGACAACTTAAGACAAGCACAGTTATTTCGTACAAGAACAGCAAATAGGTTAATTATGATATATCCTCAAAAAATATTAAAACAACCTTGTATATTCTTTCATAAAAACCATGGTTGACACTGAAGTAATTATTATACCACAAAAAGTGACCTAAAAATATGTTTTCAAAAGGTACTGCGGAGACTATTTAAAATTAACATATATACACATACGTTCGTTCGTTAACCGCATACTCAACGAGATTCCTGCGCAGAAAAATACTGTACGACGAAATACGATGACTAATGGGGAACGAGAAATGTATACAAAAACGAAATTTCCGAGCGGGTTCAGTAGACATAATCTATATTAATAAAAAAAAGCTGAAGAGTTTGTTTCAATGCGCTAATCTCTGGAACTACCTGTCATATTTGAAAATTTATTTGCCCAATTCTTTTAAATGGCAAGGGCGAGCCACATTGCTCGTACGTAGAACTGAATTCCGCTGGGGAAAATAGGTTCTCGAGTGGAAACCACGCACGCAGTGTGGGACTGCTTCCATCGTGATGGACAGAGGACCTGACTAAGGTCGCTGAGAGTCGTTGAATGAAGGTGGCATAAAACTAGTCGTTATGGAAGTCTATGAAGGAGTGGAACTCTTTTTGCTGATATGAGGATGATAATGATTTACTTTGAAGTATATCTATTATCTTGCTTGTATTGTTTCACTCTACTATACAAAAGCCTCCCTCTCCCTTTTCCACACAATCCTGAACTAATTGGATATATGTGTAAATATTACAAAAGAAGCTATTATGTCTTCGGTGTTATCATAATATAAGTTTTTGATGGTATAAATCTGCTGCAATACAATATACTTATTCTGGTCATAATCATTTCAAAAAAGCAATTGAAATCTCATAGGGCAGCTCCACAGAGATTAAGGTATCTTCGTTTTCCATATGGAACCCTAACTAGACTGTCACACAAATAAAATACATGCTGTTTTCATAGTGATGGCTTTTGTAATAACAAGTCAATGCCCTCACTTTTGTGACTTTTTAATGAATATTACAATCCAGTAAACAAACCGAGACTATTCTTACAATGGCCTATTTGGCAATGATTAAATCGATCGAATTTTGATGAGTTGCGGTGTGCAACTCATTAATATTTCAATGTTATCGGATAAATAGTATAGGAACGTAGTGGGCGAACTAACAAATCTATATATTATACTAGCCGTTGCCCGCGGTTTTACTCACGTCCCAAAAGGATTTATTTGCTACTAGCGCTCCGCCCGCGGCTTCGCCCGCATGGACTAGACGTTTCTTGATGAAAAAAATTCCAAATCGATTCAGTAGATTCAAAGATTACCCCCTAGAATCTCATAAACTTTACTTCTTTATAATATTAGTATAGATAACTCGGCTTCTAGGAATTTAAGCGGTGCCCTGTATCAAAATGAAACATGCACCATATTTATAAGTATAAGTCACATATAAGTCAGACCTATAGCGCTACAACTGTGTAACATACAAATAGGCAGACAAGAAATTAAAAAGTGATCTTTTGGCTTTTGTTGCTCTAATAAAGAGCCCCCATTTTAGTTTTTCTTCAATATCTATTAATGTACGAACATCGGCCTATTACAATTGTATTATATCTATAGAAGATACCAGATAGATACATGTACTCACAAGAATTAGTATATTTTTCAGTGTAGAAGCATGCGAGCACGATTCGTTCACTTGACTTTAGTTTGACATTCAACATCGTTGTCAGAAATATTCCATTCACTGAGTTTGAACAGGATTTATATTTTATCCGATTTGAACTCAGTGATCGTGTTTAGTGGATATCGATCTGAATAAGTCTATTGCGTTTTGTTGTTGTTTAGAATAATACATACTTAATAGAATCTCTTTTGATATACATACTATGGTTACATAACAATAACGAAAAATCTGAAGCCTACTATTTTTTATATTTTCTTATATTACAAACATTATCCTGACAATAATTAAATAAAAAAAATACCAATTTGGTGCAGTCGTTCGGAAGTTATGCACGTACAAACATGACGACGATTTATTTGTATGTATATACATAGATATAATACAAGTATTACGAATCAACTGCCTAGCCATTGCAGCAATTCTAATTCATGATAAAAAATACATGTGTCTACTAGTTTACCTAAAAATACAACGCATTTTGCAGTACTGTTTATCGACACAACCGTTTCCGAGTAACCGGCGATACATACGTACAGATGGCGTGCAGCATATGGTGTTCAATGTGCAAGCGCAACGTCCGGTGGTATTGAAGGTTTCTTTAACGTTTTGTGCCTTTTAATAGTAGCTTTGATGCCGGAGTGAAAGGTGCAGCAGGTGCATGTTACGGATTGCTGAAGAGGGTATGACATTCATTTGGCAAATTAAATAAATAATACACTTAACTACCTTATTCGAGACTACTTCGCCTAAAGGTCTTGGGTGCGATTCCCATGTCGGCCAAATAGTTATTGAGTTATTCTATGAATTCTTCAATACCAGCTCGGCCTTTGGATTTATACCTGGTTAATGGAAATTGCAAGCAAACTGTCGTCGGGACAGTGGGTGTAGATTAGTACACCTCTGCCCCATTCGAGGAATAAGTACCGGCGTGATGGCATAATGTTTTACACTTGTATTCGTTTGTGTAGGTATTTCCAATTTTAGTAAGAGTATGACCACTATTATAGGTGTAATTTTGTCCATTTCCATTGTTAACATGCACACGGTCTGAATTTGAACTAGCATTCATAATATCAAATTATATTTTCTAAATGGTTTATTTACAAGATAGTTGAATCGTTCCCAACGAACACTTCAATCTTTATTGTATTGGCGATTTTCTAGATTGATTGCCATGTAAACGTAACCCACAGGAGTTCCAGTGGCAGGGACTCAGTGATATCCAAAATATATTATCACCAACACTGATAAATAAAAACAACAAACCCACACAACAAATTAAAGAAGTCACGACCTAATAAAAAAGGTCGATGAAGTTATTTCGTCGATGTCGGCAAATGTCAAAACAAAATTAGAAAGGGATGGATATGTTGTTTGTTTAATTTCATCATCATAATGGTCTTACTGTTCGCCACGGGTCTCCTCTCTGAATGAGAGATTATAGGCGATAGCCCAACAGACTGCGGGTTGGCAGAATTAGCAGGCCGTCGTGAAAATCTTTCAGACATATCATATAATTACTAGCTTACCCGGCAAATGTTGTTCAGCCATACCAAAATCGCGATAAAACTAGGGGTCGGGGTAGGGGTATGAATAATAGTCTACGACCTATTCCCAGATATACCAAATACTCAAAATACTTTAAAAAAATCGGTCCAGCCGTTTCGGAGGAGCTCGATAACAAACACTGTGACAATAGATGTATTAGATGTAAGTTTCCTCACGCGCGATGTTGACGTTCACCGTTTACGCTTGTCTCATTTGTCGTGAACAAATCCGTCGGAATGTAAAGTAAGAAATTAATTTTACGCTTTTACGCGACACCCATGTTATGTGTAGACGGGAAACGTCTTGACAGGTTTAGTCATATAATGTATTTTTCCCTTTGTAAGAAATACTTATAAAATGAGTTCCGCACTCCGTATTTACATATTTTTGTCTTGTTACTCATTTTGCTGTAGTGGATAATAATAATGAGTGTTTATTCAAGTGAAAAGCCTAAAACATATATTTTTCGATTGGCAGGTTTATGCATTCATTTTTAAAACACTGACTTCTAAAATAGGAGCAAACTTATACCTTAGAACCATTGATTTATATTTTTTTTTATACATCAATGCTTAGATGTCGAAAATATCGCAGAGTCGTGCGTTTGATGAAGATAGTGTAGATTGAGGCAAGCTTGATTCGTGACATAAAGACTTCCAGGTTGTACGCATCTGGGCAAAGAGAATCTGACAAAAGAGTTCCAAGAGTTGACGGTAAAAGTTGTCTTTTAAAAAAATGTCTATCTCGTGCGGGGCAATGCCTAGAATCGAGATAACAACGCATTTAAGTCCACTACGAGACTGCTCGACCCTTCTCTTTTTATGGCAAGCTTTGCCCAGAATTTTAACAGTAATATAATGTATGTTAAACTTCCTAGACACAAAGAAACTAACAAAAGCTGCTGAGAAGTAATAAAAAACTGCAAAGGTCATAATCCTTTCTAATAAGCTTCACCAATCAATGTCAACTTTTATCTAGGCCTTGTTTGCAGTTATAATGGCGAACTTAGGCTTTATTACTATAGGAATAAAGGTTTTGAGGAACGCATAGATGATGGGTGTTTGAACATAAAATGACGGATGAGATGTAGGTTTATACCCTAGATGGTCTTTGCAGATGGTACCGATATTTTAAGTTAAGTTTATAGCCATTTTTTTAGGCATAGTTTATTAGTCTTAGGTCTAAAACTAATTTCAAAATACAAGTCTGCGAGATTTAGACTGTTAGAGAAGCAACGAAGACAAAGATATTTATCGCCCTCAATATAACACAACTTTTGATAAGAATGTAGGTAAATGCATTGGGTTGATATTACGGCACGCTCTACTAATTTTATTATAAAGTGACGTAGGTAAGTATTCACGCCAACAGAATGTTAAACTGCTTCAATAGTCTAGTGGTCGCTAGAGGTCCTGAGTTCAATTCCCAGGTCGAGCAGTGTTATTGGGTTTTTCTATTAATTCTCAGTAGCAGCTCGCAGTTTGTATTTTTGCCCGGTTAATGGCAAAAAGGGCCTAAATACACTGGCAAATTGCGTGTGTACTCTGTAGTTTGGGAGACCCCTGTTTTAATAGGAAAAAAAAAAAAATTACATTGTCGCTAAAATATTCTAGGACCTCACCAATGACCTATTTTACGATTTAGGCTTCATTGATTTTAAGCAGAGTAACGTCCTTGGCACGGATACAGGCGGGGAAATTGAACCAATTCCGCGAAACGGAAATGTTTACCGAAGAAATGACATATCTTGTTACCGTGCAGTTTGACAGGCAGGCACAAAGTAGATATTTGGACAGCAAATAATATGTTTTGTTATGAATTTTCTAGTGAAAGCAAAAGTCAGCCTTAGGCAGGGTTAGAACCTGCGTCCCTCCGGTTAAATACACCGGACTCTTAACCACCTAAGCTACCGAGTTTCTGACTTTCTTTGTCTGTCTGTCTTGTCTGTGTCTTTCTTCTTTCGAATGTATTTTTTCTTCCACTAGAAAATTCATATTTTCGTAGATATTTCGCATTATTTAGTGCTAAAATTGTACGTTTAAAATTTACATATTTTTTTTATATCCTTACGATGTAACGTATGCCTACCTTACGAGAAAAAACGTGACGCCATGATCTCTATGATATGAAAATAATGTTCAGGTCAGGACCCAAAAGGCACACTTAATTAGCGTATAAAGCTTTGATAAGACCGTTATTACAAACTTAAAAAAAAAAACAACGGCAAGAAAACGTTATCTATCAAAAAACATCGCAAAATGTCTGCATAAAATAAAGTCACGCTACTAAAAAATGTGTATAACACGACCAAATTATATAGTACGACTTACGCTGCATATGAATGTGCTGCTTGGGCATTTTGTAATCGGGCGGGTAACATCTCTCGTAGAACTCTAGGTCGTTGACCTGGCATACCTCAGGCGTTGGTATTATCAGACCAGTGCCTGATATCGCCCTCTGGAGATGATGTTCCTGTGAACAAAAAACCTTTTGTTAGTACTTTAATAACTAATAAGTCATGCGTCTAATGCAGTGATTCTTGAAGTGGATGCCGTGGAACCTAGGGGTTTTCGTAGGAATCACCAGGGTTCCATAAAATTAGGCTTTTTTTCTAAAGTTAAGTCCAAATATTACACCGTCTCTAATCATTTGATATGATGTCCCATTAAATAAAAGTTATTTGGAGTATGTTTCGTTATCTTAAAAGTTAAGAATACCATGGTTTCTTCTTTCTTTCTTCTCCTTACCGCGACTGCTACGCTAGAAGGTCTTGGTTTCACTTCGCAAATAGTGTTATGTATTTAGTTTTTCTGTGTTTCTCAGTAGCAGCTCGGAGTTCTGATTTACGACAGGTAAATGGCAATAGACTCGCCACTTATGGGACTAAAACATACTAACGTACTGTGGGAACTCTGCCTAACCCCACGGGTTATAGTGACGTGATAGTATGTTTTAGCAAGACAAAAGCTTTTGTTGCTTCAGTATTCCGAATACCTCATCTAGGAATCCTTTTGTGTTTGCTATTATGTTACAGGACTATTGGCGGCAATGGCGCAGCGATCGCCTTCAGGGTGCTTGTGTATTTGACAATTCCTTTTTATTATTATTTCCTTGACGGCCTGTGAAGTCTACCAACCTACAGTAGGCTAGCGTGATGGACTAAAGCCTTATCCTTCTCATTCTGAGAGGAGACCCGTGCCCAGCAGTGAGACAATGTAATGTTGATGATTATTATTTTACATTAATTTACTTTATAAGTTAGTCTCAAGGAAATATTGTAATTAGTGAACAATTAGGTACTTCACAAAGGTTACACGCACTTTTGACAATGGAGGGTTTTCTCACATAATGTTAACATTAATTAGCGGGTTCACCAATTGTTCGCGGTGAGGTCGGGCCTTTTTTGTTTCCAAATGCTCTTCTTTGAAAGCTTAATAGCCGGTCATACAACAGATTTCTGAACGGACTATTGTTTGGCAGAGGATATTGCCAATGTTTTTCGTAAGTACCTAGAAGACCTTTGCACAATATACTGTACCTACACACGGCTACACATCAAGCTATAAAAACCTGTTTATAAATACTGAACTCTCATTGTAAAGGTTTCCAAAACGGCGAAGCGATGAGGGAACCGGCATGACCTAAAACCAAAAATTCGAAGACATGTGACATTTACCAACTCGTACTGGACCCGCGTGGTGGATTACAGCCCACTCCGTCTCACCAAGAGGAGACCTGTGTCCCACCAGTGGGAACATTAAAGATAGATAAAGGATTTTATATGTACATACGTCTTGGTACGTTACGATATAATGGGCTTTAATAATATGGGAGTGTTATTTAACAATCTTAATATGACATAGGAAGATAGTGTATCGCCTTAACGCCTAAATTACGTCATAAAACGCATGGAGGATTATATAATTAGAACATTAATATGACGTTGATACATCTATTACGCATTGAAACTATGAATACTTCAAGCGAAATGGTAAAGGAATACAAATCAGTAATGCAGTCTAATAGGAATCGTTAAACGCATTTCCTTCTTCTATACTGTCTAAACGTGTTTTGACATTTGTTCTATTTTGTACTTTCCCATGATATTAGATATTTTCTGTTTGTTTATCTAACAATAATGGTTTTCTTCACGAGTGTTCATGCATGCAAGTTCTCAAAGCTTATGTTCAGCTTCAGACTCGCTAAGCATTTTATTATTTTGAAAAATGAGATCTTACGTAAGAGGCACGTTATTATGCCTTACCCGGGGGGAGTTTGAAAATCGCGAAAATCATCCTTACGGAATGACTGAATGGTTACGTAATGAATAATAACATACCATCACGCCTATATTTCCCGAAGGATTAGGCAGAGGTGCACTTAAAAAACATATATATAGGGGGCGAACCGATTCACCGGGGATATATCCAAACTCCGAGCAACTACTAATAATTTCATAGAAAACGCCAATAATACTTTGCTCGAATTGGGAATCGAACCCAACACCTCTAGCGCAGGCACATCGCAGCAAATCTGTTAAAATTACAAATAGCGACTATGAAAGCAAAGGCTTTAGTAAAACGCTGATAAAACTTTAAGATACGACGCGATAATACTTACAAGGCTATAAAAACTATTCACCATTTATCCGATTACAGGAGCTTAGACCCAACTCGACGACAAAACCTAGCACAAATCTGGCTAGGATCTAAAGCGGCGATTCTAATTAAAATAAATTATCATGTTGTTGGAATCGTAATAAGGTTCTAAGGACTAGGTAAATCCTTCCAGTCTCAAAGAGATCAAAATCTTATAGAACTAAAGGAGTCTTTTTTCCGTAAACACTGCAGGTTTATTTTCAATGTGGTGACTCAGATCAATAACACGCACACACGTATACCGAAACTACGCCAAATCTTGTCAGTCGAGCTATCGAGTTATCGAAAGCTCGACTGACAAGATAAGGCGTAGTTAATTAATATATTATGTGCGTGTAATTGTGTGTTGTACACCGTTAGGCGTAGTTTTAGCTGGCCTCACTTCTTTGTTCGCTAAGTTCCATCTTAACTTTTTATTTGATCTAAGTGTGGTGATTACTGAACTAGTATTCAGCTTATAATTTCATGGAAACCCATTGAGCTGCATGTATTATCCATAATACAACTTGGATCCGTTCCCGTAGGTCGTCAGCGACCCGCAATGTTACGTCATTGTTTCAAACGAATGACAACGCTGCGGCAATATTTTATCGTAAACTTCGGTATCGATGCTCGATTAGATATTTTATGGTATAAAAGGATTTTTCCTTATTCATTTCTTATCAAAATTTAAAGCGATCGCTTCGTCTCCTTCACATAATAACTGAGAGTGTTTTTGTAAGTTTGAAAACGAGCAGATTATCTTGGATCTCAAATCTGCAATTCACTGTGTCTATTTTCGACAGATTTGTCTACCAAATCGGTAGAAGATCGGAAGATAAATCGTTTAAAACATAGTAAATATAAAACAAAGTTGCTTCCGCTGTTTGTACGCTTAGATCTTTTAAACTACACAACGGATTTTAATGCAGTTTTCAGCAATAGATAGAGTGATTCAAGAGGGAGGTTTATATCTAGTATACATGCATATTATAGCAGAGAAAGGCCGGAAACAACGCGGGCGAAGCCGTGGGCAGAAAGCTAGTTGGATATAATTGGACTAACAGTCCTGGGCACCTGATGATGAGTGGTCATCACCGCCCAACGACACCTGCATCACCAGGCCAGAGCCTGCATGTTGTGGGTCATAGATAGATATACATACATGTGGAGTATCTGTCTCACAATTACTCACAAAGCGACAGCGGGTTTAACGAGTATGTGAAAATCACACTCTGCATTGGAACTCCATTTCTTCGTACTCCATGGTTGCTGGCAGTGATAAATTATTTCACTTTGCTTATCTAATCCATCCACAATTTCTCGCATAAATAACTCTTTAATTATATAAATGCTATGATTTATCTGCATTATTATTTTTCCTTATATCTTGTAGAAGCGAGTTTCTGAGAATAGTTTTAAAGAAATAGACGAGCAAAAACACTGAATACCAATTTATTTCAATAAAGAATGCAAATATGATGACGCAGAGCCAATACGGCTTGGAACTGTCTTGAATTTTCGAATGCAGACGGGTTCGCAGTGATGTGTCTGTTTTAGTAATAACCTGCAGGTCAATCACCAATGAAATAACAGTAAAGGAAAACAGTTCTTACATCTAGAAGATAACAGAATTAGAAGAGAAGCTGCGTAGGTACCTTAGTTTGTTCTAACATGCCATCACGTCTGTATTCTCCGAAGGGTTAGGCAGAGGTGTACTAATGTACACCCACATTTCACTGGTATGTTTAGGTCCCATGTAATAGGGGCCGAGCCTTTTGCTATTAGTTTGTTCAGATGCTTATAAACCTACAAAAATCTTCGTCTCTTATTTTAAAATAAATAAAACAAGACTCATAATACCTTATTAATTACAAATCTTAAAGTAACCCTTTCTATCTATCTGTCAGTTTGGATGATACCTTATCACGACTAAACCGCTAAAACAAAAGTTTTTGCAGAGAGAGATTGGACCTTGAAAAACATAGGCTTTATGTGTGAAGAAGTCCTTCGGAATGCGAGTTAACAGTTAGTAACAACTTTAATCAAGTAAATATACAATTTCTTACAAAAATAACTGACCAAAACTCTTGGGAAACACGCGATACTGCGGTCGGAGTGAGTCAAAGGTGACCTATAGTTTAGATTTGACCGAACTAGTATTTAAAGCTATATAGGTAACGACGAACTGAGGTCGTACGGTAATTACACCTCTGCTTAGCCCTCTCGGGATTTTGGCCGTGATGGTATGTTATGTTATAGGTATAGGTAAAAGAAGACTGTAGTAACAAGGATTGAGGGTACTGTGGGTGTACATTAAGTAAACCTCTACCTAATCCTTCGGGGAATACAGATGTGATGTACAGTTTGTTCGAAATGAGTAAGCTGATCGGAAGTTGTCTGCAAGTGGTTTAGAAGTGGTAAATTTTAATAGAAAAAGTCGATGTAAAGATAATTTGAGTCGTATATGTTTCACATTTCTAATTATTTTGTTTGCTAATTTCAATATTTATGTATTAAATAAAACACTTAATTAAACGATTTTATCCCCGCGGTAGTTTGGAGCGGCTAACTTCCGATCAGCTTACTTATTTCGAACAAACTGTATGTTATGTTATGATAATATGTATGATTGTATTGAAACCGGAATCAAATCTATAACAGTATCCGTAGTTGAAGATTCCAATTTAATCTATTGCTTTATCAATAAAACTTAATGAGGCCCATAAACTACAATGGGAGGCGATCCCCCAAAACTATCCCCCGCTAATAAATTGATGCTATTCAACTACCCTTTTGAACCACTGGATTAATCATTTAGATGTCCATTGTTTGTTGTTTTATCTTTTTGGTCCCCATTTGTCTCGCGCACCCGAAGAGATCCATGATATACTGCTACGGATTCTGTTTCTTTTATCTCCTACTGATTAGAGTCTGTATTTGTTTTCTACTACATTTCACGGATTTAATCGCGTTATATTCATTATTATTATCTGGGTATCTCCTCTCATAATAAGAGGGATAAGGCTATACTCCGCCACGCTAGCCTCCGGCGGATTGGCAGACTTCATACACCCGTTGAGATAATCTATACTTATACCTATGTATACCTACAATGTACGTGTCCCCAAGCGTAACCTACGCAGAGGTTGTACCTACTTGATCAATTTTCACCGAACTGTTTTCAGTTTTGATGAAATGGCGAACCTATTGTCATCTAAAGATCACAAATCCAAACAGAAAAACCCAATAACAGTTTGTCTGATCTGAGAATAACACCTATACTCCATTTGGTTAGGTACTTAACTAAAGGTAAACAATAAAAATGGCGGCGTTCAGGGCTCTTCAACCTTTATTACAATGGTATCTTATGAATTGGGAGTGAAATTAATAACAACACATCTAACAATCAATAAAAACAACGAACAAACAAAACTATAACTAAATAATACAATTTACGGCAAAAGAAACACAAAAACGAAATAAAGTAAAAACTGTTACGAATGACGTCTGGTTACCCGACTAAGTATAATATCGGTTAATTATTTTGCCGCGCTTCCTCGCGCTACTACTTCTTAATTTTTTCGAGTTATTAAAAGTCGCAGAAAAAGGTTTTGATTTCCTGTCTTTTTAGATTCTTTCTAGTAGGCACATTGCAATACTTTATGACATAATTATCAGATTTGATTTATTTAATGGTCGCAAGCTTAAGAATTAATAATTACCATTTAAAATTAAACAAAGTACTTAGTAAAATATGCCAGTATAGTAAAGAAAAAATTATTTTGAATGATTAAATAATTTATTTTGGTTACGTTTTGTTTCAAGATGAAAAATGGCCCTATAAAAGAACCTTTTTTTATGATTTGTTTACCTTTAGTTAAGTACCTAACCAAATGGAGTATAGTACCCAACGCTTAGCACCCGCGCTTGCAACCCTTTGACCAAAATGACGCAAACAACAATTTAAGTTATGCAATAAAACACCCGATTTATTTCTTACCCGGATTAAGGGACTGACAATCAAACTGACCTCTCGATTTGCGAAAGACAATGATGTTACATTATATTTGTATAATAAATATGTACAGTCAAGAGCACAAATATGTACACATTCAGTAAAATTCAACAACGATTTTCTCTGAAACTGTTGATTCCAATCATGAGATGTTGTGGTTACACATTTTAACACATACTTTAATAATTTGTTAAAATTTCGTAATATGAATCGATACTATAGAAGGAAATTGCCATCGAATTTCAGTGAATGTGTACATACATATTTATGCTCGTGACTGTACATATTTACTATCAAAACAGTGTAGTGAAGAGATAAGAGTAACATGAATGAAGTTCGTACTAACACTTATCATCCCACGCATGGTCAATTGAGTTTAATGGCTGTGGTCACGTGTGATAGGCGTATCAATACTTGGTAGACTGATCTTATCTTAATTTCTGAGGACTTGAAAGGTGATTGTTTTCCTACCACTCTGGTACTTAAGTTGTTGAAAGTATTGAAAATATTGTAAAATATAATTAATTATAAAACCCATACGAAAAATAAGTTTTTGGTGGCGAGGGGATGGTGTCACTTTCCCTCAAAAGAGTGTCAGTATAGAAATTGAATGGTATATCGGATTGTGAAGTCACAAGGAAACTGCTTATAACTTCCTAATTTTTGAACCAATTTTATGTGATTATAAAAATTATAAATTATTTATTAAATTAATTACAACGGTTGTGTAACCAATTACAGTAACTACTATATATAAACAAACAAACCCGCCCCCTGGCTGGCTGTGTTCTCTAAGTACTATCTAAATAATGCAAAGAAAACACACCTAAGCCGCTGCCTTCCTTGGTAAAAAAGGAGGGAAACGAGAAAAGGAGAAGGAAGGTCACTGTGGTAGGAATTTGGCTTTTGGCGCTCCACAATCACCGAACGAAACGTAACAGTATGCACTATGTATATTGCATCCTAACGTCGACATTCTGTGGGAGGGTTGCAAGTTTTGTTGATGATTTTCTATTCTTATGCTCGTCTGCCATTGTAAATAAATAAAAAATTGAGAGAACTTTATTAAAAGCGCTTTAAATAAATATGACGTCACAGAGCTTACCATGCATATCTGCTTCGAAAATTGAGTTGCAAGAATCCACCCGAACAAACGTACATTGCAAGTTGAATAAATGCTTCTAAAAAACCCAATTTCGATGACAACAAAACACGGGTCATAAAATTACACAATTCTACTCCCTCCCTTGGGAAGGAAACGTAAATATAATACCTACTAATATTATAAATGCGAAAGTAACTCTGTCTGTCTGTCTGTTACGCTTTCATGTCTAAACCACTCAACCGATTTTGATGAAATTTGGTACTGGGATAGACTAAAGCTTGAGAAAGGACATAGGCTACCTTTTATTGCAAAAAATAGTTTTGAAGGGGTTGAAATAGGGGGTGAAAGTTTGTATGGGAGTTCGTCATTTTTCAAGAAAAAACCATAAAACTTTATATTAAGGCACTTGATAAGAAATTAATAAATATTTGTTCTAGGGTTTTTGCAATTTCGACCTGTGTGGGGATGAAATAGGGAAGGGGATAAAGATAATTTGCAATTTCTCGCCAGAATTGGAAAAAACTAAACAGTTAAAATAGTGTTCTCCACGCGGGCGAATCTGCGGGCGGAAAGCTAGTAAATAATATAACTAAGTACACCGTACCAAGTCTCAGAACGTCTCAAGAGTCGGTCGGTTGTGCTGGTTATTGAAACAGCCAGACAGTAGTACGGTCCGACGCATGTAGTCGCCGAGTGTATCTTGACAAACAAATTGGATTTGTTTGGGGGCTCAAGAGACTACTGGGCAAGAAATGTAGTTTGCCATTTTATGTTGTCATGGAATTCTCGATGGTTGTTATGATAGCCTCATTAGTCTAGTGGTTCCAAGCGCGACTGCTATGCTAGAGTTCCTGGGTTCGATTCCCAGGTTTAACAAAGTGTTACTGAGTTTTTCTATAAATTTCTCAGTAACAGTCTGGATTTGTGCCAGGTGTATATAACACAGGTGTGTACACCTCTGCCTAACGCTTCAAGGAGTACAGGCGTGATGGTATGTATGAATGTAATTTTATACAAAAGCTAAATTGCTATGAAGTACAGCTTAATACCTTGAACTGCTGGAATGATTTTGGCAATCACACCATTGGTTAGGATGAATCACTTCCACTTCCGTTTAAACGGGAGCAAATAATAGGAAAATGGACTGATTTCAATCCCTAGTATACCGTTTCAGTTTCGTAAACAAAAAAGTCTTGTAGAATTCAGTCTTTTACGACATAAATCCGGCGTTTGCCCGTAAGTGGAGTTATGTAATTAGCTGATAAGTCATATGTACCTGTATTTTTCTTCCAAGAATGTTGTAATACCTAATTGCGATCCTAAATACTCACGCATTATACTACAATACACGCGCAATACTCACACTGTTGGGCGATTATGTTTTCATGCCTAAACCAGTGTTGATCTCGATATAGATATTGATTGGACCTTGAAGAAGGGCTAGGCTCACTTTTATCTCAAAAAGTCTTTTGGGATACGAGTGAGACCTCTTCAGTCAAACGCACGTAGTAGTTGTTCTCTCTTTCTAGTATAAATATAACGGAGGCTTTAACATCAACAAACGTTATTATTCTAGAGGGACCTTCACTCAATTCAAATGGAAAGTGCATCGGTCCAGTGGCAATGTCATCGACCTACGTCATCGGAGTGTAAACCACAGAATAAGGATGTTGGGGCGGGGCTTAACGCTCCGCTACATCGCCCCTATATGTATTCAGTTACATTCATCTAGTTTTTCTTGAGGGAATGTTGTGTTAGAATGAGATGGGTTTTTAAATTGAATAATGTGGCTGAGTAAATTCGCTGGATCTCGACTGGGGAAAGGCAGATGTCTGTCGAAAATTTTCAGCTTTAGCAAGTATTCGCTTCGATTCCCATACATATTAGCGAGATAACGTTCATACGTGCGCTAATGAGTGCTAAAATGGGACAACGGACAACAAACGCTACTACGAAATGCAGGGGGCAGTTAGGTATCGAACGTAGAAAGGGGCAGCATGGACCTATTCCTTGCTGCCCCTTTTTACGTACTGTATCGTTCTGTGCGTATCTGGACATGGCTAAGAGAACACAGCCAGCCAGGGTGGTGGTTACCACTCTTCATCGGGTGGGCCACTATCTCGTCTGCCTCTGTTAATAGGCTCGGCAACGCATCTGCAACTTCTTTACTGTTGTTTGTTCGGCGATGATTACTTACTACCTACTTACGCTGACTATCGTTAAATATCAGCGCCTTGGCTTTGCCCCGGGCATAAGACACGCTAAGCGGTGGCCGTTCCTGCCTGAGTGTGACGTAAGTCTTCCTAAATTACTATTTTCATTGTTAATCATTTTAATTATCCGTTCCTCACATCGAGTGTGAATAAAGTAGTTTCTTTCTTCTTCTTTCTTTGCCATCAGGTGGCTCATCTGCTCGTTTGCCAACATAACCGTTAATAAAAAAATATTCTACACTTCAACGAGTGCAAAAAATTCCAAGAATCGAAATCCAGAGAAACATTACAAAAGTTTCCAACTAAGATTTTCCGCCTTTATAAAACTCAGGGACTACGCATTTCCTAGATATAAAAACATTTCCCCGGCACAATACTACGAAGAAAATGAATTAGTGCGGTTTGTGGTAGACATAAAAAATATAATCCACTTTTTATACTCTGTGGGATAAGAGAAAATTGTATTGCAGCGGTGAAAATAACATAGTGGACGGATTACAGAAGTTTATGATGACGACTTTCACTAATATAGACTGTAATTTTACAATTGAATACTATGTTGGGCTAGAACAGGGGAAGCGAACTTTTCTTGATCGAATTGTCATTTTTTGGTATGAATTTTAATCAATACTATGTTAGGCTAGAACAAGGATAGCGAACTATTTTTAATCGAATTGTCATTTTTTGTATGAATTTTAATGAGGCCATGAAGTGCTATCAACCAATCACGAGTTTAGAAAAATAAAAAAACTCGGTGTCGACGAGCAAACCGGGATTGTAAATGTTTGGCATTCATAATGGCCCTCGCTAATTTCGATAGATATTCATACTTAGAAACAATTTAAGTGGTTTTACCTTCGCGGCAGTTCACTTGCGGACTACTTCAGACGCTCAGAGTTATTTCGAACGAACTGTAGTTTTAATCGGTAGACAAAAGGTTTCTTTGACGTAGATGGATTTTGACACGCATCGGCTTCCTCGGGCAGTGGAAGTCCATGAGGAATTCCACGCACAGATACAAGGCGTTATTAAATTGCGATAGAAAAAGAAAGTAATATTTTTTATCCATGTTTCTGGGAACTCATGAATTGATTGATCTATTGTGTCAGTTTGGGGTGGTTGCTAGTGTGATCTTATAACTGTCAAGTCAATAAAATGGAATGTTCGTTATAGTATTTTGTTTTTAATTAATATTTGAATTGATTTTAACAATTTACAAGAGCACCATATTCTAATCACTTTAATCTTAGTACACTCGAATAAGCATCAAGCGTTAATTTCATCAACATACAACCAGTATACGCTGAACTCGTATTATATAAACTTTCTGTACAATGAAAGGTCGGCTTACTGTAAATGTATGGCCGCGCGTATAATTTTTTGGCACCAAACAAGTTATCACAAACGCGGGTGTTGAAAGTGAGGCCCAGATTTACGATTTTAGGTAAGGTTAGGTTTTTGACGTTTTTTTTATAGAAACTACGCACTCGGTTCTATATAGGACCTTAAACATATCGGCAAAATATAAGGGCACAGAAAAACAAACCTCGTTGTTGTTTGTGATGTTATAGTCCTTTGAGGTTTATGTTTTACAACTTATAAATCTGCTTACATATTAGAAGTAGAAAGGATAAAGATATATCGTAACACAAATAAGTACCAGTGTCGTATAAAGTTAGCTTTCCTTGATATTGCATTTACAGACTTGTAAGTTACAGAAAGTTGTTCAGCTATTTGCACGTAAACAAAGTTTTTGATGAGACTAAGCAAAATGGCATGAGTTGCCTTCTTTATTGCTGAACTTCAAGAGACAGGGGAGAATGGAATGCAAGTCTAAATCAAATACCGACTTGTTAAAGAGAGATGTACCTAATTAGTGAATATTAGTGATGCAAGCAAGGTCACAAGTAATGACAAAATACGTAAACATTATATCACATAACATTTGTATATCTCTCGTCTCCCAAGGCCCTATTTATCAGGAATGCAAAATATTCCTACAGCCTCTTGGAGCTGTGAAAATAATGAAGCTTTTTAGAAAAAATACAACAAATGGTAGTATTTTTGTGCCTCATATTTCTACGGTTCGCTGCCTCGTATTTATGAACTTTAGTAATGCAAATAATATTTAATACTACTATCTTATCTATCGAGTTTTAAGCAGAAGTTTTAGTACTCAAATGTTACATTTTATTGATGTTTAAGTCGCAATTCCTACTGCCATGAACCGAAAATTTTATTTTAGCCAAGGAAACTTCACTAAAATAAATTATAAATTAAATAATAATAACAGGAAACTTTATTTCAGTGAAGGAAGAACTTAATGATCTTTGCATGGAGAATGCCTAAAAATACAAAAAGATAACCAAGAATGTGTTATAGACTTTATAATTTGAGAAACAGTTAAATCGTTGATCGTCGAAAATTCGTGATATTTCCACCATGAATAAACAATACGGTACGTACTTCGACTTAGTCAAATTAGCTCTCTACTTAATATGTCTGCCTCCAGACGTCCTTGACGTCTCTATTCAGCTTAGGCAGACGTTGTCTGGGAAATTAGGCAACGAAGGCCGATAGCGTAAGCTTCTTCCACTGAGAATTAAACTGTAATATGGAGTGCGCCCACTACACCGTACCAAATATACCTACTAACTACGTAAGAGGGGCTCAAGTCGTGGTTTCGATTCAAATATTTGCGTGATCCTTAGTTTAACGGGTAAAGCACTTGTTTACTATTCATTGTAACAAGACATACCGTCACGCCGGTATTCCCCAGGTTAGGCAGAGGTGTAATAAAGTACACCCACACTTTGCCGTTATGTTTAGGTCCCATGTAATATAATATATTATTATATTATAATATAATATTATTTTTTATCCTATTTAAATAAGAAAACTCCGTCATACATGAAACATTTAAATAATTCTTTTTTGTATGGAAGGTTGCTTCCCGTCGAGTCCCATTAAAATTTGGGGAAAATATGATCACTCAAAGTTTAGAAAACAAACCCAATTAAAGGTTCCGAAGGTTGGTCCCATGTAAGGGAGCGAGCCTATTGCCACTGGGTCCAAATCCAGACTCCGAGCTGCTACTGGGAATTTCATAGAAAACCCCAATAACACTTTGCTGGACCTGGGGATCCAACTCAGGACCACTAGCGTAGCAATCGCGCTTAGGACTACTAGACGAATGAGGCAGTCAACTTACTAGATAGTATTTTTTACTTTACTAATTGTAGTTGCATTTATTATAAGTTATCCGAATTGACAGCATCAAAGTGACTTTGAGCTGTGTGCATAATAGTGAATGATATTAGAACGAATTACAATTAACAATGTCCTGTCAAAACAATAGCTGAGGACGGTCACCGAAGCCCACACGGGCCATGGTTCATTCAACAAACAACTTTCTGTTGTAGATGTGATAGACAGCCCCCTATGGGGCTCCTGCCTGGGGGACGACGAGACAGCGGGCCACGTGAGTCTGCACTGTCCTGGGGCCGCCACATACAGGGCAAAGTCCCACGGTAACCCGAGTACTCTCGGTAAACGTTATCAACATTAAACGCTTGTCAGCCTGTCTAGAGGAGTTGGGTTCGTTCGAAGAAGACGCATCTTTCTCACCTATACGCAAAATGAGGCGATTTGTCGTGGAGTTGTGACAACTCCTGTGAGAAATCCTTCACACCTGATATTTCAACCCTCTTTGAATAATCTACTTCAATTGTCATTTGTTTTTATTGTTCAATTCAATTGGAGTTATTCAAATTGAATTGGTTAAAGAAATTCTCATGAATATGTGGGACCAAAGGACTGATTCATATTTATTTTTACCATCACGCCTGTATTCCCCGAAGGGTTAGGCAGAGGTGTACTAATGTACACCCACATTTCGCCGGTATGTTTAGGTCCCATGTAATATAATATAATATTATATTATAATATAATATTAATTTTTATCCTATTTAAATAAGAAAACTCCG
Organism: Subacronicta megacephala; assembly: GCA_958496365.1. Taxonomy (NCBI): domain Eukaryota; kingdom Metazoa; phylum Arthropoda; class Insecta; order Lepidoptera; family Noctuidae; genus Subacronicta; species Subacronicta megacephala. The sequence goes on along the minus strand of OY292540.1, from coordinate 2,840,286 downwards.
TCATACATGAATCATTTAAATAATTCTTTTTTGTATGGAAGGTTGCTTCCCGTCGAGTCCCATTAAAATTTGGGGAAAATATGATCACTCAAAGTTTAGAAAACAAACCCAATTAAAGGTTCCGACTTCTGAAATTGTTTTGGAGGTAACCATAATATGGTTTGATGGCGGTTTTACCTTTAGGTACTTGTTAAAAGATAATTTATTTCCTTAGATTTACAATTTATTTTTCTTGACAACTTGTCTTACAATATAACGGTATAGTGGGCAAAATCCTTTGAGCCTACAATAACTGGATTAATTGAGACTAATGAAGACTAACAATAAACCTCAAATTATTGCTTTAATTTCAATAACGAGCAGCCTTAAGCAAAATGAAATTATATTAAGAATGTAATAACATAAATTAAAATCTTATTTGATATCTAAACTAATGGGAAAATTTAAAATTCAGGTGTTTTGTGATTGTATAGACTTGGAAACAACCAATTTTACAAGTAAAATGTTTTGCTAGGCGGAAACCTTCAAGTCTACCTTAGACTTGAAGGTTTCTGTAGCCTTAGACTGTCTAAGGCTACATAAAATTCTTGAAGTGGATAGGCGTTTGTCGAAGACCTGATTACTTCAGATGATGAACCTTATCTTCTTTTTAAATCGGTTAAAAAGGAACTTAACGTGGCTATGTACTCAATCGATTTTCAATCACCGCAGTGTGTTCCCTGGATAGATCCAAGCTGGATTAGTCCACAACACAACTCAATCTACTGTTGCGTATCCACGTTTCTTAATCTAAGTAATAACAGGCCACGACAGCCGTCGGAAATAGAGCAATCAAATAAAACAGTAAAGGTCAAGTGTGAGGTTTATTATATATCACGATTACTTCGCACTTAGAAGGGCTCGTGGCTGTGTACTAAGCTCAAAATTAAAATTAAGCTGCACTTGACGCGGATTGTCAATGGATGGGTGACTATAATACCTCGTGCCTAACGGTGTCGGTCCTGAGATATCACGTAGATGAAGCTAAAATCGTATGCAGGAATCGAATTAGGTGGAAGTCTCACATAAATGGGAGACAGGCGTAATAATATATATGTCAGTGTCGTAATTAATGTCGCGAATTTTGAAGATTTTTTAAATGATTGTATGGGCTTGCGTTATACCGCTACTTTGCCTGGTTAAGCTATGTTTAAGAATTGCAAAGTTGAACTGCTTGCCGTGTTAACCTTTCTTAACACAGCGAGACCCCTCCGTGCCTCAGAGATCGTGTAAAGCCATCGGTCCTGGTCACTTAGAAAAAAAATTGGAGGACGATGCGTGAAAGTGATTGGTTCAATTAATAATACTCCTACTAAGTTAGAACAATAATTATTAAAAAACTTAGTATACTAAAAGAAATACAAATAAACAACGCATTGTGTGCCCCACGGCTGCGCCAAAAGTTGTGTATAGTGTAGTGTAGTTAACCCCCGACGCGAAAACGGAGGGGTTTTATAAGTTGTGCGTGCCTGTTTGTGGCATCGTTTTTGTAAATTTTAATTTGGTAGTTATTCTGTCTTTAAACTTGGCATCTATTTACTAATATTCTAAAGACGAAAAGTTTGTTTATAATCGATGAACTCTGGAAACTACTGAACCGATTTTTATAATTCACCATTAGAAAGCTACATTATATTATTCCCGAATAACGTGGACTATTTTCTATCCCGCGGATACGATTAACATGGGGTTTTTTGTATCACCCCGCGAATAATCGGGTTATGTAAACAAACCCTGCAGGTTAACAATATTTGTAAAAGGAGGCGGAAAAGCTTTAGGATCGCTTATTCTGGGAAGGTAAAGAGCATACAAAATATGTAAATATGTCGTACATTTTTCACAAAAAACACAGGAACTCGCGTTTTAAATGTGTAACAACCGTTCCCCTGCCACATTATATTTATGTATAATAGCTATAATTCTATGTGAATAATCGCCTTTCGCCCCCGATATTTCACGGTGGTATCATGAGAGTCGACACAACATAAATTGGGGCAATGTACTTTACTGCTTATTTATAAGTATTGACCTAATTTATGTTGAAGATAGTCGAAATCTAATCATACCATTACGACTGCATTCCCCGAAGGATTAGGCAGAGTTGTACAAATGTAACCCCCCACAATTCGCCGGTATGTTTAGGTCGAGCCTTTTGCCTAATAACCTAGCACAAATACAAACTCCGGGCTGCTACTGAGAGTTTTACAGAAAAACCCAATAACAGTGTCCTCAACCTGGGAATTGAACTTTAGCGTATTAGTCGCGCTTAGGACCCCTAGACTAATAAGGCAGTCTATCAAATAGGAGGCAAATCTAGTAATAATAATTATGGCTTTAATTAAAATACTAATGGAACGATTTGACTGTTTTTTTTTGTTATTGACCTTCAAAAAATCCTTTTCAAGTAATTTAATAAAGTATAATGTATGTTTTCAATAAATATAGGTAATTCATACGTCGTCTTTACCTCGGCGGTATCCTTAAATTCGGCGGTAACAGTTACGTAACTTGGGGTCAACGACCTGAGGCCCGGCCGAACCGCATGGCTCGGCGCGAGCTTAGCGGGGTTCGCGCTAAAATCATTCGCCAATATTATTTCTGTTATCTACTTAGCGGTTTTTGTCACCCAGCGTTTTTTATTTTGTGTGTGATGTTAAATAACTTAAGTTATTGCTTATAGCTAATGAGTCCTGTCAAAATCAGGCCAGCCGTTTCGGAGATAAACCGGTAGGTACAGACAGATTCTTTTTTCTTTTTTTATTATAAGTACCGTAAATACTTTCATATGTATACGCATTTAGTACACAAGGCTTAAGGTCAACCTATAAAATTCCAATTTAAGCCGATCCCGCATTGTGTAGGCTTTTCGCACAACAAGAGGCCAGCGTAAACTGGATTTGTCTAGCTCGACGTGTAGCCCGTGCGTACAATTTTGTCTTTTTCAGAAACTTCAATTTCATTATCGTTTTTCATGGTAGTAAAAAGACACCATGTGGCGCAGAAGAGAATGATGAGATGGATGAAGAAGGAAAGTACTCAAGTAGGTAGTACTTATACTACTTATTCTTAATGAAATGTTTAGCGGAACTGCGTGAGGAAAAATGAAAGAAACGAATAAATTAACCCTTCGAGTTACACAGACGTTATATGTTATGTTTATAACTTTTCTCCTAAGAACTTATGGCGCGAATATGCGCGGTATGCGCCGATGTAACGTTCCACTACTCAAATAAGTAACCGTGGCCGATTGGATTGGTTTGTTTATTACTAATGCCTTGAAATCAATTGTAACGTATTAGACATACCTAACGTGTGTGTGGGTTGGTGCATTGAAGTCACACGACCGGGGGAGTACTACCCTCCTACAGAATATCGACATGAAGTGGTAGTGGTGAGTGTGGAGCGCCGGTAGCCCAATTCCTCCCTCAGTTCTTTTCTCCGTCCCCTACTCAAATGGCTCGACAACGCATCTGCAACCCCTTTGGTATTGCAGATGTCCATGGGCGGCGATGACTACTAACTACTTACAATCAGGTGGCTCGCCTGCCTATTTGCCGAGTAATGCCATAAAAAAATACGTTTGTACACATAATTATAGGAAATTATGTAGTTATTACGCGCAAATGCAATAATAAATAAATTGCTCATGCCATGGTGCCAGACGACCGTGATTTATTGTGTACCTTGCCTTTCAAGGTCAACGAGCCTACGTAAGAATAGGCTTAGTAAGATATACGCTTATTCATCTTACGGTGTGAGAAAAACTACTCATTTTGATTGTTTACCTGTTTTGAGATGTAGTTGTAGGAAATTTGTAACGGGTTACCGAAAGGACGATTATGTAATCGTGTGAATACATCAATCATTTTATATAATGTAAATAGGGTACCTCTCTTGAGGGTGGGGTGCAAAACACCGGCAGGTGATGATTGTAAAAAATGGTCACCCAAAAAAAGGATGGGTTTTTTTTTATGTTATTGGCATTAGAATCATCATATCAGTCAAATTATGTCCACTGCTGAACGGAGGCCTCCTCCATAGACTTACACAATGACCGGTTCCGCCTGCATCCAACAACTTCCAGCGACCTTTCCCAGGTTTTCTGTCCATCTCGTTGGAGGTCGTCCCACACTGCGTTAAAATTAAAGAATGCTAAATAGTATCTTTAAAGATGGAAAATACGGTCTCAGGCTGGATTTGAACCTAATCGAGTCTGAGATAGTATTTTTCACTTTTAAAGACAATACATTAGGATTCTTTAATTTTAACGCAGTGTGGGACGTTCCTTTTTATGTGTGACCATTTTTACAATCATCACCTGCCCGGTGATTTGGACCCCACCTTTGCAAAAAATGAATATTTTTACTCCATTCCCCCATGATAATAGTGTTATTAACCCCTAGCAAACTTGTACGCCAACGTTACCTCTAAAAATAAAATAACATATATTGAGGATAATCCTATTCATAAACTACTTATTCAATACTAGGTATGCCCCGCAGTTTCGCCTTTCATGATTTTATTATTTTTGCGTTACTCCTAAGAATCGTAGTATAACCTTAAATGACCTTTAAGTTACTTATAATAATTTCAGCTATTTTCCAGTAAAGTCTCGTCGAAATAGTTTCACCCGTTTTAGAGATTAGCCGGATCAAAAATATAGACGGATACAAAAATACTCCCAGCTGCTACTGAGAAATTAATAGAAAAGCTCAATATGATTTTGCTCAAATCAAATAATTTTTATTTGCTGTAAATTGAAATCGAATTCAGGACCTTTAGCGTAACAGTTGCACTTGGGACTACTGGACTAATGAAGCAGTCAAACATACACTTTAATTATATTTATGTTTATGATATAGATACCGCAATCCACCCTGAAACAATACCTCTGCGGTATAGCAAAAAACAAATGTTTTTCCTTATAACCCGCTTATCAGAAGGAAAAATACCGGGGTCCATTGAAGCTGTATCTTTGTTGGTTAAATATATATCCTATGTATCCTTTTGTGTATGAAAATGTCACGTTTAGCGGATACATAGGTATGCAGCATTTTAGTCAAATGCTGACTTATCACTTTAGTATTCTGGTCATGTATGAGATTATCTAAATCGTTTTTATACACTAAATAGTTGCCCGCGGCATCGCTCCCATAGGAACTTAGTTATCCCGTAGGATAATAAGTAGCCTATGTTAATCTGGAACAGTGTAGCTTGCTAATGGTAATAGAATTATAAAATCAGTTAAGTAGTTTCAGAGTTAGATTCAATTTCAATTACAACAATTTTTGTTCCCTCTTTATAAAAGAAAAGTCAAGTCACCTCGAAGCTTTCATCGAAAACGCCGCCATGCGACCCTACGAAAAGAAGACTTGTGGGCGGGTCCCCAGTCCCCAGTATACTAGCTTTTCGCCCACGGCTTTGCCCGCGTGGTTTCTCGGCTTTTTTCTACTATAATATGCATGTACACTACAAGTAAACCTTCCTCTTGAATCACTCTATGTATTGCTGAAACTGAATTAAAATCCGTTACGTAGTTTAAAAGATCTAGACGTACAAACAGCGGGAGCGACTTTTTTATACTATGTAAAGAAAAGATGTTATATTACTATCAAACTCACAGACGATTTGGTGCCTGCCCGTATCGCAGCGTCACTTACTTACACATAAAAAAGTTCTTTAAATTTCTAAATGATAGGGTCATTTAGGAGTTCAGTGACATAACACAGACATAAATAATAGACATATTATATTCATTATCATATTCATAGACTATTTATTGTAATAATGAATATGTATGGGCAGAAAGATCCGTATCGGTCAATGTTTATCAGATGATACAAAAATTAATATTGTTGTATGAAATCGAAAATCTGTGTGCGTTTACAACCATGCATTTAAATTTAAATGAATCCAAATTGCACTACATTAAAATATGGCATGTGAAGATTTGTAAATAGCACAGGATTACTTATATTTATTGTCTTAAAGTTTATATTTGTCTGTAAATCTACCAAAATCTAAATAAATAAATGTTGCTTCATCCCAATAAAATATATCTTCAAACATTAACGTAAATATACTTTAGAAATGAAAATATAATTTATATAGATAACATACGTACATACCATCACGCCTGTATTCCCCGAAGGGTAAGGCAGATTTATATAAATTTTCTTTAAATTATATTTAGTTTGATTATCAACAAAATATAATCATATTCTATTTATGCGCATTTCGTACTAGTTTGTAGAATCACCACTTTCAGCAAGCGTATTCTATCTGGACACACGTTGAATAAGCTTGCTTAGCTACTGTTAACTAGTTCTTTTAATTACTGTTTATAATTATCCGGAAGGAAACAAGACCTAGAAAGTTGTTTTATCTACATTCTTTGAAGAAACCTGGCCATGAAACAGATGCATTAGTTATATTCGTTTTTATTTATTTACCGTATCAAAACTCTTATAAACACTCAATTTCTACTGGCAAGGAACTGTTGCTAGGTCTTCCATGGTCAAATAAATAAAGGAACGAATTTTTAACTACCATAACCGTAATACCTTCTACAGCACTTAAAATATAGCTCCAGAATTTTATACTGTCTACAAATTGAGATATCGCAAAACCAGTTTTTTTTTTTTACTAAAAATCAATTTTGGCATTGGCAATCCATCGCTACTATTGTGTTGGCGTTTCGAAAAACGTCTTTGTTGTAATATAATAGAGGAGGTTTGTCCTTTTGTTTGTTTTTTGGCAACTATATTTTATATAAAATAGAGTTTCTTGCTCCCTACAAACATTTTCCGCTTCCTTTTCGGTCGTGACCATACTTACCGAAGAACTTGGGAATGGATTTGTCTTGCAACCTATCCTGCTAAATTCTCAGTAGCAGCATGGATTTCGGATTTATATCCGGTTAATGGCAAATAAGCTCGCCTACTATTGTCATTCATATATCTAATCTTAAATCATCCTAGCTTATAGTATGCATGTACAATATCCTACCCGACACTTTGAAATAATGGTAAAAAAAATTTAATCTATTTGCACCCAACACAGTTCGTTAAACAGTATGACGTCGACAAACCCTCTTTAAAGTTGATCCTGTTACAAACACCCTTCACTAAATCACTACTCTTTGTGGATTAAGTTACACAAACGCATAATGTAACAGAATAAATATGGAAAAACGTAGTGCAAAAGCTAAACGTTTCAAACATTTTGGTTTTCTCTCTTTTCTATAAACACTCCATACTAGTTGAACCAACAGAAGTTTTCCTGAAATTGAATAATCTTGAGTTCATAAGAAACCCCCCTAGAATATGATCTTTGGGTCTTGTAAAATTTTCCGGGTAACTTTCCAAGTTTGCAATTTTTTTCCTCCAAAAACCATGTGCATGTGCATATATTATTGCCACATAAGTGCAGCCGTTTATGAGTTTTAAGGATAGCAACACATTTCACTATTCATAGTATTAGATAAATTGTATTACATTACAAAAGGTTGACTTATCGTAGATTTTGTTTTCCAATGCCTAAAGCATAGCGCGGATCGCTAAAAACAAGTGGGGTGTTTTATAAGAGTGGGCGGAGCATGAAAACAGGGAATACCCGATCGATGTGTAGGAAACACCCTTATGGAATTTCCATGGCACTTCATAAACTTTGCTTAGCTATGCTACGCATACTTAAAAATTTTTGTCATACGATATCTCGTACCACAGACGAGATAATGCGTAGACATAATTATGTCACTCGACACATCTGTTAAAAGTGGATGCTCAGATCAAATAAAAAGTTAAGATAAGACGTAGTTTCGGTATTGTTATAAAGTGTAAAATTGTGTTTGTAAACGGCTAGGCGTAGTTTTAGCCGGCCTCACTTCTTGCAAAGTTCTTTTCAAATTTGATCTGAGAGTGGATGATCTAACGACTTCTAAGCAACGTGTCGTGGATTCGATTGACAAATATTGAACAAATATTTCTATGATTACAGGTATGTACTTGTAAAAAATATGAGCTTGTGAATAAATTTACTTTACTAGAGTACATTTTGAAACTAAAATTCTTGTACAATTAAAATTCTATTCTATACAGAACGTTCAGTTGAAACAACGGTAAAGCCGAGCGTGTTTCTATTAAAAGTCTTAAGTGAAATGTTTTTTGCATCAAAAGCGCAACCGGCAACGGCTGGCAATGACCGGTGGAATTCTAATAATGTTTGCAACAACTCACTTAAGCGCTGCATTGTTGTATGTAGTTGGTATTTTGCATTTTGTACTTACTTAAATAAAAGTCGTATCTTATTTAGAGTAGATAAATATTTTGAATATCAAAAAACCTATGTATGTACCCATTTTTCTAATAAATCCTTATTTTCATTTTCATTATACTCATGTTCATTTTTAATTCTATGTGTTGGACGGACCTTGTCTCAATAAATGTTTTTCTATCTGCTCATGATAATTTGTAAAGTTGCTAGTGTTTTATTAGCTTCGATTATTTTATAATAAATTAATAATTCTCCCGAAAAAATAAAAGCTTACAGAATATGCAGTTCCGTAGTACAGTTTCTTCGAACTAACTAAGCCTGTCTGAACTGAGCCGTTCCGAACTACCGCGCCGGTAAAATCGTTTAATTAAGTGTTTTGATACATACATATTGAAATAAGTAAAGAAAATGATCACAAATTTGAAATACCAATTGTCTTTACACCGGCTCTTTCTATTAAGTTTACCATAGGTACTTCTGTGTAGGTCGTGTTTCATTTTGAAACACGGCAAAGCGTCAATTGAAACGTAACTGCGCGAAGGACGCTTACATTTTGACGTTGCTATTAATAATAATGACACTACATTACCGTATTGTTGGGGTGATAAGAATCATCTGCTTGGAACTTACCTGAAAACAAATAAGACATATTATTAAAAATCTGTGGGAACAGTATAAAATTATTAAAATGTATAAATCTACAATAATTTTCTTCCACTTAATTAAACATTAAGCAATCAAATTATGTTCCCAAGTAACAGTTATCATTACGTTATCACAAAATTATCAGTATTTTATTCTTATCATTTTATCTGCAATCCGGGTAACGACATGGCAAAAGAATTTAATATTTTCCCACGATCTTCGGCGGTCAAAGGATCGTAATTCTTTACTGTCTGAATAACGATATCCCTAGCAACACGAAGATAAATCCTTAACTAGAGACAGGATAGTGGTTTCATGATATCGACTAAAATATAGGAACCTTTCCCGAAAAAGGTTCTGAGAAAAAAAAAACATAAATAGTGGCTTTAAATATAGACTTTACGTCATGGTCCGTCGACTAGAGTAAGGAATATATTGTATACAGACAGGTAAGGACATCTACGTTTTAACGCAGGTTTATATAGATAAACTAGTTTTTGCCCGCGGCTTTGCTCCCGTAGATGAATGACAAAGGTGATGATGATCTATTATAATATATTCTAACCCACTTGTTTTTTAAAGTATAAAGCTTGTACAGAAAGTTTGTAAAAAAAAAATAGATTAAATTCTTGGTCTCATCTCTTAGTATGTCCGTGAAAGTTAAACAAACTAAAACATGTAAAAACTAAAATAAGTATTACTGTTAAACTGTAATCAAAATACAGATACTTATGATCTCATTTATTTTCACAAAGAACTGAATTTTCTAATTAAAGAAAATTTCTAGTGAAAGAAAAATTCGATCTCAGGCAGGGTTTGAACCTGCGTCTCTCTGGTTAAGTACACCAGACGCTTTGCCAACTAAGCTACCGAGACCACTGCCTGTGATGTCGAATTTCTCTTCCACCTTCTACGTCTTGAGGCGACGTCGGCACCATCTATTGAAGACATTACTATGTCTTTCATTTGTCTTTTTTTTGTCGAATTTTTCTTTCACTAGAAATTTTCTTTAATTAGAAAATTCAGTTCTTTGTGAAAATTTCGCAATATTTAATGCTAAAAAATAATACAAAATAATCTTTTTTTTTTCATATTTCATTCAGGACGAATTTGAGAAATATATCAAATAATGTAGATTGTGAGATTTATTTCTTGTTGACGATACGCAAAACGACATCAACGAAAAGACAGATACAAAATCCAATACTAGCTACTTATTTTCTTCGTCAATTTTCAACCGTACAAGCACTCTTAAAACGTGAACTCGTAAAACGTTCATTGAAATTGAGTGAGAGATTAAGAAAGGCTTGTCATTTAAAGGGAATTAATCACTCAGAAATCCCACCGTCTTATGAAATAAGGTCAAGCTTACAGGTTAAGTACACAAGGACTAAGTATTGTCGAGATTGGAGTGGAGTTTAATATGATATAGAGTTTTATGGTTGAAACTTTTTATATATTTTAAATGTCCGCTGATTCATTTGCGTCCCAAAGGTCGTTTTTTTTTTATTCATGATAGGCCCACGCTTGACCGTCAGTTCGCCTGATGTTAAGCTATACTGCGATCTACGATCTAGTTTAGTAGTAAAACTGTTTGTAGGCGGCGTATCAACATGCACCAGATTTTAAGACCTCTAGCAATAAAACTGTGGAAACCTCATCCAATTTCGTGCAGTCGTTTCGTGCTCGATACGTGTGCATACATACATCAACCTGTTACAAATGTAAGATAATATTTTCGATAAGATATTCGTCTAGATTCTAGACTACAGTTTGCAAACTACTCTACGTGCAGTTATTGACGACTACTACTTATTAATTACATTGTACATTAAAGTACAATTCTCAGCAGCAGACAGCAATCGAAAAGCTCTGTGATTACCCCTGGGATCCCAATTAATGCGTTCATTACGCTACGTAGCGAATTAAGTAGCAAATCATAGTGTTCATACAATTTTCGACTTTATTATAGCCAATCTATATTCGCATTCGATCAAAGTGTAATGATGGCCCAAGAGGGGATTGTCGCTATGGCAACCAGTCGGATCGACAGGGTGTAATATAGATGTATACGTATTTAACATGAAAGGTATTTGGTGGCTCAAATGCCAATTTAAGTAATTCCAATTAGGATTCTTCTACTTGGATGTGATGAGAAATTTCTACCTACATCAATACATACACTCACGCCTTTTTCGATATTTCCCAAAGGGGTTTAAAGTATGCTGAGACAGTTTGGGCATGTCGAGAGAATAGATGAAAGGCGATACACGAAACGGATTTAAACAGCGAATGTCAGTGGAGCCGCCGAGAGAAGAGTCGCCCTAGAAAGATATACTTACACCGACCTTATTGGTGTGATCCTTTAGAAAGGTCCAGCGCTTGTGTGTATGATAAGATGTATTCGCACGTGGACGAAGTAAAAGAAGTATACACATTTGCCTAGTTTATAAAAAAAGAAGAATCATATTTAATACCTTCTTTCAAATTCGAGCGTATTCTTATTGTGTTCAGCTTCGCAAATTGGCAAATTATATCCACCTCGATGTTACAACCTTTTTAACCCTTCAAGTATTTCATTAGACACATCTTCTCTACTACATCTGGGGAACGGGCTTTGCTGATTTCAATTATTCCTACAGTATGTACGCAAAAGTTGATAAACCACATTCAAAGGCTAAGTCTTAATTAAGTAGGTAGATGAGCCAAATCGATGCACATTATTCTCAAAACGGCCGCAGTAGTTACATAAGAAAACCCATTTATATTGTATTCTTGGCTCGTTAGGCTGTGTTAAATGATGCTTGTAATTGGAAACGAAATGCTTCAAAGCTAAAAAGAATGAGCCTTTCCCGGCTTGAGAACATATTTCAGAATACAAGTTGTTTTATCGCTTTTCCATTAATTAAAATTCATTTAACTGCTACATTATTCTATTGGTCCTAAGCGCGACTGCTACGCTAGAGGTCTTGGGTTCGACTCCCAGGTCGAGCAAAGTATTATTGAGTTCTTCTGTGAAATTCTTAGTAACAGCTTGGAGTTTGAATGCCCGGTGGATGGCAATGGGCTCGTCCCCTATTACATGGGAAAATCGAAACGTGTTTTTTTTTTTTTTCGATGTAAATTTTGAGTAAACCAATTTTTTCAGATTTAAACAGGGCAACGCCTATCAGAGTATCAGGTGTTTTAGTTGTCAATTAAATTCATACTTTCTATTTTTTAAAGGTATTGTGTGATAAATAAAATGTCTTTTTAAAAATTTATCGGTCAGTGACTCTAAATACGATGACGTCAACACTAATAATAGACCTGCGTGTCATGAGGTCATCGGTACCTTTCCAACTGGCCTAGCTTTTCCTTTGTGCGGCAGAAAATTATATCGCGCTCTCATATTTTATATATTTAGTCTATCGCCAGCAAGGGCTAGCTATCCTACTAGTTTTTTTTTTCAAACTGTAGATGTGTATGTTTAAGGCTGACTAAACAAATTGAATTTGGCGCCATAGGCTGAAGGACCAGCCTTAAATTATATTACGGATTGCATGTTCAAAGGATAGCATAGATTTGTTCAGTTTTTTTGGGCATCTGACTACTGAACCCAAATAGTCATACCCCAATTTGTTCTCATGACAATCGGGACCGACAGCTTAACGTGTTTTCCGAAACAAGGAGGCGTCTTGATGTGTCTATCCGCGCAAAGTAGAATAATAATAACTATATTTCATTTCTCTCTTTATACCTAAAGCTTCTATTTTTCTTTTAAAAAGTCCCTTTCGTATTTCTCACGACAATACGAATAACTATCGACCCATTATTTTATTTTTAGGCACCGGACTTTGCGTCCCGTGGGCCCGGTCTACTGGAAAAAGCAGATTTTTTGTTGAAAAAAAAAAAACTAATTTGTAAAGGATCGAGAGAGCGGATTCGATTGATGGAACTCGCTTCGGGTGATTTTGAAAGGCTATTTTGTTTTTACTGTTAACTTTGTACAATGTATTTCAAGTTTTTTTACATAATGGATTTGTGCTTCGGACGGACTAACGAGTAGACTACCTCTACGTTATTATTACATGGGACCAAAATATACCGGTGCACTTTGGGTTACAGCATTAGGTACGCATCTACCTAACAGAAGAATATCGGAGTGATGCTATGTTATTTTCCATTACACATATTATAATATTTGACCTCCAACCTTGGAGATTGGATCTAAAGAACCTGTGGCTCTAGACAAGTGGCATGAACGCTAATCCAATAGAATAGAATAGAATTCTCAATGTATGGGAGTGACACTAGCTTACGACATTAATTGACATGTCATGTCGTAAGCTAGTGTCACTCCGATACATTGAGAATTCTATTCTATTCTATTGGATTAGCGTTCATGCCACTTGTCTAGAGGCACTGAACTACAAGTGTGTCAATTTGTTTATTAGCCCAGCTATATTTTGATGGAGAATATTAAGACAAAAAACTGAGAATCTTCTCGTGGTTGCGGGTCTGTTATTTAACAGAAAAAAATATATAAGAATATATTTTTGTACTAATATCATAAATGCAAAAGTAATTCTGTCTGTTCGTTACGTTTTTGGTATAGAGATAGACTTGATAGAGAAATATATACGCTACCTTTTGGCCTTAGTCCTTTGCAACGCGAGTGAAGTCGCAGTAAAAGCTAGTACCTAAGTAATTAACTCATCCAATCTTATATCCTACGGATAAACTCTTGTCAGGCTTTTTGAGATTTGACTACAACTAACGATATTATCGCATGACAACCGGGACTTTTGCGGGAAAGGGGTTTATCATATATTCAAAGGCACCAATAATCACCCATCTATAGACTGACCGTGGTAAGCGCATCAAACAGTGCAGGTAGATCAACGAAGTTATAACTTAGTCACCACTTTTAAGTGAGAAAACTCTGTTACATAAATGCAATGTATTTAATTGCATTTTCTGAGCGATACATTTAATTAAATCAAACACAGTATCAAATGAACCGTAAATAAAAATCAGAAATAAAGTTAAAACGGTACCTGCGACTTCGTTAATAAATTCGGTAGCTTTTATACAGTCTGATTCAATTAAATTAATTGGATTAATCGTGCCACGTGGCTGCTAGTGAGCACGGTAAGCCGGAGCTGTATTCGTTGGTTATTTGATAATTTCGGTACGATACCATAAATATTATGTGGGAAATCACCAGGTAAACCACCACTGAGAAATAATGTGATCAGAGAACGTTGCGGACTGGAAGCTGATATAGTGACACGAATTGAAAGGAATATGTTAAGATGGTTTTGGCGTGTTGTGAGAATGAATAAAAGGCGAATGTTAGCGGCGGTGTCGGGAGAGGTCGCCCTACTCGGCGAGATTCTCCAAAAAGGTCAGGTGCGTAGTACTCGTAACCGGCGTGTGTGTATGAATGTGGAAGAAGCGAAAGAGATATGCAAAAGTCGTAGCAAGTGGCGGTGTATAGTTTCTGCGTACCCCTGTGGAAAAAAGGCGTGTGTATGTATGTATTGTGTGGGAAAGTATACTTTTTTTATTGTAATAAAATCACAGACAAGCAAATGACCTGTCTCATGGTAAGTGGTAAGAATTTGTAGACGCCAGATACACAAATAGTAGTAATGTAGTATACTAGCGCGATTCTTCTTGTCTTATCTTCCAGCAGTGATAGCCTAGTGATATGACCATTGGACTCCCAAGTCAAAGGTCTCGATTTAAATCCAAGGCATGCACCTCTGATATTACGAAGTCATGTGCGTTTTAATAATTTATTATCAAGCGCTTAATCGAGAAGAAAAACATCGCGAGGAAACCATGCCTGAGAGATTTTCTTATGGCGTGTGAAATCTGCCAACCCGCAGTAGGCTAGCGTGGTGGACTATAGTCTAATCCTTCTCGTTCTGACAGGATACATGTGCCCAGCAATGGAAAATGTAATTCATAGGTTGAATGTCTTCTTGAGAACTCAATCAAATATATCGGAGCGTTCAGTAGCCCGATTCACGTAATTAAAACCGTAGCGATGTCGCAGCGACTTAATCGTTGAAACAGTTTCCGGTATAATGTGAATACTTACTGTAAAGCCAACGTTTAAGAACTATTCTCACCCAACGAACGTGTGTGAATACGGTTCAACGATTTTTCAATAGGACGACTTCTAAATCGGTGCGATCGACGGATATCAATAGGAAAACTGTTTCAACGATTAAGTCGCTGCGACATCGCTACGGTTTTAATTACGTGAATCGGGCTACAGACCGTTTCATGATCACATAAGCAACCGGGGAAATTTTAACCCCATGAGACAAAAAAAGCAGCGGGCAGCTGTCGTATACGGTGTTCATTCCAAAACATCTTTTCTGTCGTTGAGATAAGGTTGTATTTGCGAATATATCTGATAATGATACAGACAAACTACAGCAGCGATTCCTAGCACGTTTTAATTAATTGTACATTTTGGGACACTGTCATTAATGACTTACCCCTTTCAGTGTATCCGCATGTCTGCGCAAATTTAAAGATTTATACGACTGAAAAGCCGAAGGCATGTTTTCCCTAAATTCGTATTAAAATAGGAACTTTAAAAGGGACGTTAAATTGAGAACGAAGGCTATAAAAGCTTAAGTACTATCTCAGTTTTATTGGCGACAATCACAGCAATAAAGCGTTCGTGGGATATCTAGTGATTGTAAAAACAAATTAGTCTATCAATAAAACATGTAATGATTCGTTCGCAATTAAGGTCAACCTTGACAATTCATGAAGACGAACTCGAACTAGGATCTTCCCAAAAGGATTGGCTCTAAGGCGCAACACACACTATCCCGCGCTACGTTGCGGAGTGCATAGCGGTGAAACAACTACACTGCGCGTGAATGCGTTTTCTGTGTGCACTACGCGTGTTTTCTATACACACACAGATACTTGCAAACAACGTAAGAACACACACTCCCACGCTATGCTGCGTGATGCGGTGCAGTGTGCGAATCGCCTAAGATGGGAGATATGTGCAAAGAGTGGGGTCTTTGCCCTGCAATGGGACAACATAGGCGTAAAATAATACTTAAAATAAATTAGATTCGAAATCTGCAACAGGCACCAAAGACAGAAACAATTAAGTTTTTCGACACGACTTGAACGTAGCATGGTTATCAATTGATGACACAGTTGATGGGATTCGTTGCTGATAAATGAATAACAACTGTTTCGGTAACTGTTTATGTATACTGTAAGTTTGTGTGTGTAAACCTACCATAGAAATATCCAATAGTGCGTAATGCCCTATGACAATCGTTATAAAGCCTGAATAATTTTGACAACCTATCTCACATTTTTATTGAATGTAGATAAACTGCAATATGCCTTATTGACGAACCATTTTCTATACAAGCTGTTGCAATAAGTACTACAACACGGCGAATATGTCGCAAGGATATACATATGAAATAATCCAGACATCGCCTTAACCTATATGAACCAGATATAACCCATTACTGTTGAATGTAGGACAAACGGGCTAACTGTTTGCATCATACTGTGCAGCGATGTTCGTGATGAAAACGGCTACAATTCTTCTTAAAATGGATTCAATATTTGTATTGATGACGATATACGCTTCTCACGGTAGTCTCTCAATCGAAATGCGAAACTCAATGATAAATCACAATATTTTGGAAACTATAAGGCCTTGACAATAAGCAGGTAGGTTTCCTGTAATATATCTGTTAAGAATAGATTTCGGGAAATTCCCATGGAATGGGAAACACTGGTAACAATGCCGGCCACATTCCACACAATTTAAAGAAATGTATATAATAATATAACCTAATCAATTTATTGCGTTCTGATTTGCAACTAATTTTGTCCGAGATGTGACAGAGTAGTATGTTATAATGTAGTACGATATTAAAGTTATTACTGTTTCGTGCTCTGTCTTTCACACACTCTAAAACTAGTACCGGTCTTACACTAGAGTGGTAGCCAATGAGACGAATCATTAACCACCCAGTGTGCCGAGTTTTGTTGACTTTTGTAACACGCGTCCCTTACCAGATGTGGAGGGGTTATGTATTCTTAACAAGGGCATAAAAGATGATGAATATTTTACGATATTACGTTACACAATATTTTGTAAGACATGATAATAAAATTTGTTTTAATGGCATAGTAATTTTAATCCTTAGTAATATTATAAATTCGTAGATGAGTTTGTTTGTTCCGCGTTCACGACTAAATTACAGAACCGATTTTGATACATTTTAGTACAGATTTTGATTGAACAAAATCTATAGTGATCCGAATGCAGTCTTCAGCAAAAGCTTTTGCAGATGAAAATGAATGAACCATATGTATTATTATATTTTGGTACTGTTTACTATATAAACAGAACGTATTATTGTTAAATATTAATGATAACCTTGTTATTTGCAGACAGGAGACGATAAGTTTTCTTAATTATTCAAATTAACGTCAAGGACGCGATAACCGTGACCTATCACGAAGATCTTATAAAAATAACACAATAGCATATCCAAATAAATGGTAACCTGAAATTTTTTTATATAAAAATTTACTGTGCGGTACGCACGGCTACTCAACGAGCTATACAAATCCAGTTTACGCTGGCCTCTTATGCCTAAAAAGCCAATATAATGCGGGATCAGCCTAAACTGGATTTGTATAGCTTGGTCTGTAGCCGTGTGTACTAATGAACCATCCACAGTTCGCCGGTATTTTTAGGTCCCATGTAACGCGCGGTGAGCCTGTTGCCAGTAACCGGGCACAAATCCATGCTCCCGAGCTGCTACTGATAATTTCATATTAAAACCCAATGGCACTGCTCTGTCTAGGAATTGAACCCAGGACCTCTACCGTAGCCCACGCTGACGAGCACTAGGTTAATGAAGCAAATTTTTGCATGAACTGAAGACACAACAAATTTGGACAGTAAATGTCTGTTGGATCAGCTATATATTATATGTATTTTCAGCAAATAGATCTTTTGAAGACACTTTTAGATTGCACCGGCAATTTCACCGGCAGTCTTAAAGTGCAAACAGTAATTGTTTTACCAAATATGCAACTTTTACAATGTAGGGTAATATCTGAACAGGTCTTTTGAAGAAACGGTCATATCAGCTTTGAGTTGCCCTGTCTAAACTGACAGCAAGCATGCATCAGTCATCGTGTAGCCGCCATTATTTAGGGAGCTCAACGACCCGTCGCACGAAGATACCAGATCAGCAAGACATTTACCTATTGATTTTAGCTAGTCCTATCCTATCCTACTAATACTAATAATATTATAAATGTGAAAGTTTGAGAGGATTAATCAATGGATGGATGTTTGTTACTCTTTCACGCAAAATATTACTGAACGGATTTTTATGAAACTATACAGTATATGATTTGCGAAAGGTGGCTGGCAGAAGCTGGATGCGAAAAGCGGAGGACAGGGTGAAATGGCGCCCACTAGGGGAGGCCTACGCCCAGCAGTGGACTAGTATAGGCTGATGATGATGATGATGATCATGATGATATAGGCTTTGATTTATAATGATATTTTGAGAAATTCCCACTGCATTGGGAAAAACCTATTCCACGTGGACAAAGTCGCGGACAAAAGCTAGTATATCTTATAAAAAGAACACCGGTATCAAATCGGCGGAAGTGTTCACATTAATATGTGTCTCCGCGGTGCAATACGGCTACTGGAACGATGCCCGTTTTTTTTTCTTTTATTGTACGACTCCCAATGTCGCATCGCCGATTTACGTAACGTCTGCGTCTCATTCTCAGCGGTTTAATTAAAAACGGTTTTTTAGTAGCAATTACGGTCGTGGTTTCTTTTTGAAGAGTTTCGATCGATGAACAGTTTCATTCGCCCTGTATAAGGACTATTTGCTTTATTATGAAATATGGTCCTCCGATTGATAATACTTTTGGTTTGGGTTGAGCTTAGATTCAATTTATTTTCAATTTTTTCAAAGATGATATCGCTGACAAAATGCAAAATCCGTCCGTAGGCGGGTCCGGTTCGCATTAATTCTAAAACATGCTATTGTGTAACTGCAAAAATGACTGAATGAAAACAATGTTCAAAAATTCTTCAACCGTAGTACGTTGGTCTAACCATATCCCCCTTATCTTCCATAGCAGAGCAACCACCTCATCGTACTTAGGATATAAAACCAATAAAATTCTTCCCTTATATTAAAAGTGAGAGTCGTTAATTGAGTGACATACGTTTGAAGGTTTAAATAAGGATAGCAGAAATTAATACACTAGAGACCTATCTCGAGTTTTCTGGATGGGTTTTATACCACAGGATTGGTTGAATTTAAATTCTATGTAAAAGTGTGTTCACATTATTCAGTTCTGCCCGCGAATTTATTGGGCGAATGAGAATCAAACACTGATGTCTCGCTCGGACAGTATTGCTTTCTAGTCTATAGAAGACATTCCATAGTCACTAAAACAAAACAAAGGATATTCTGATGCGGGATGAAAAATTTTTCGATAGTACAAAAAAAAACATCGTTATAAAATTGCCAGTGGAAATGGTCAAAATAGTTTTGCAGAACCCAATACACACAAATAGCTTCAAATATATAAAAAAGTTGGACGCCAACAGTAATTGCAACAGCACATGACTAATGCCTGATCCCAACATACCGGTTGTTACGTCACATATTTCATTATTTATTCTCGCAGTTGATCGCATTGACCTAGACGTAACGTTGTCCAGTTGGTACAGAGGTTATTAGTTATCCAAAGTGCAGTTAATGCCTTTCTATTTTTGTTATGTGACGTAAGTAAACTTGACATACTGTCTTCAATATCAAATAAATAGCTGCTAACTTGGAAAAAAACATTTATTTTGGAATAAGGATGATAAACAAGCATATGAGTGGCAATCGAAGCATATAGACGCCAGCAACACCAGTGGTATCACTTGCGCCATGTCATTCTGAGATGTCAGTAGATTCATTGCCCTTTAAAGAGATAGATTTAGATAAAATGAGCCAGTTCGTCTCAAAAACTCCTTTAGAATGCGAGTGAAACCACGGTGAATCTTTACTAATATTAGGTTAAGCCTGTAACGATATTTGTATGTAAGAAATTAAATAAATATTATTAGATGTAAAGTTTGTGAGTTTGTAAGGTCGAGGGGGTAATCTCTGGATCTTCTGAAATGATTTTGAAGATTATTTCACTAATAGAAACTACTCTATGTCTATCTATCTATCTATCTGTACTCAGGAATAATTTCTGAGTGACATAGGCTTTATATTATCTCGCAAATGAAAATAAAACGTATACTCCAAGCGGGCGAAGCCGCGGGCGGAAAGCTATACTAAAAATAATTTTGTGACGTTACTCCAAAATAACGATTAACATGACGGTATAATGAAATCTGTGTCAATACAATATCAAATCTAATAGCTTTCAACTGCAGAGACAATATTTCAATAGAGAAATTAATTGGTTTCAATTTATACAATGAAAACCGTTCAGATGAAAATCAATAACAGGGATTGCATACAGATTTCATATGATATGTTACATGCGAGCTTTTTCTTTGTTTTGATATTTTTAATGATGTTTTTCTTCATCGGTTAAGTAGGGGAATTCATTTGACGACTTAGCGTGGTACTTAATCAACCATGTTCTCTCCCACGTCAAAAAAATTATAAGCCAAAAGCCACAGTGGGTACACCCACCAACGCACGAAGTTGACGCGGCCGATCTCGGCGAGGATGGCGCGATCAGTTAGACGAATGTTTACTTAGCGTGTGACTGAACTATTTTTTTAAAGTGGTCGCATATTACTAGTATTCTTATCAACCCCACATACTAAGCTAAATGCTTGTATCACGAGTGGGTTCACGTCGGTAGTGCAATGGGTGTGTTTTGAACCGGCAACCACATGATCGCAAGTCCGACGCCCTAGCCATTAGGCTACCGCCGCTTGAATTACACAAGGCAGAGAAAGGAAGGGAGACTACAGTAAGACAGTATAAGCTAATACTAAAATAATAAATGGTATTAGACACTGACATTACAAATGATGGATTAGGCTATCGATGTCCTATAAGGACAATATGAAGTTATTAACTAAATAAAGTTGAGCCATTTTCATGCAAAGACGACGCTTGAAGACCACAAACTACTGACACATTAAACCTTCTTCACGTTCACGTTAGAGCCAATATTATAGAAATAAATTGATATTCATTAATGCAGGGTTACGGCAGTGCTTAGCAACATATGTGCTGAATGTAACTGTCTAGCAAAACAGCCAAGGAAAACTGATGAGGAAACTCTAGTCGTTAATAATAAATTCCGCCCACGTTTTGTTGTACCAACCACCGTAGGTAACGTTATTGGCTCTGGAACTTGTATATTCACGCTAGTTTTTCTGAAAAGGCTACAGAAAATATCATGCAGTCTCCTTCGTCCTAGATTTCCTGGCTTATTGCCAGACTTTTTGCTTAACAAAGTTTAGTGCTTGGTAGGCAAATTTATGACTTTCTCACTTCCATTTTCACATTATAGTGTAATCTAGTTTTAAAACCTCAGTGGAATTGGAGTGAAAATTATTAAATTGAATGTTTTAAGAAATGTGGCATTATTTACTGCTCAATTTGGTGTGGACAACACAAAGCTTAAAAATATAAGAAAAGAAAAAAAAATAGAAGGAGAAGTATAGAGTGTAAGACAGTTTGGAGTTGAATAGGAGACAAGAGCAACTATTCAATTAATTCTGCATTGTTCTTCTGTACATGGGCAGACGGGATATCTTGTCAAGATAAGAAGCTTCTGGACATAGCCGTCATACATGCCTGCCATATGGTAGACTTCACACAATATTCCAAAAATTGCAAAGGTTTTTTTCTGTTAACCATAGCCTAACAAATGGCTTGTAAATAAAAATACTATTACCATAACCATCGTTTGTATGACCAGAAGAAGTATGCAGAAGAAGAAACTACTCAAGAGTCGTAGCAATTTGCAGTCTTTATTTGCTGACTACTCTTGTGGAATAAAAACGCCCGAGTGTTTGTATGTATAACCATAAACCACTGCAACATGGAAACTTCCATTTCGGGTAAACAAAACAATAAAAATATACAAATTCCTCTACATATAAACAGAGTTTGCATTGATGAGCAAATCATAGCGTTCCTGTATGTGACAGTACAACATTTTCACTAAAGCTTCCATAACTGTGCTGATGTTCAGACGGCCATCAAGGGCTCGATACAAAACAACTGTTACTGTTATGTTCCGAACTATTGGATCGGATCCAGCACAGTTATTGCCATTATTAAAAGGGAGGAATGCGCACGTTTAGTTTCGTGCCTGGCGGATTAGAGGATTGAGGCCAGACATGTTTGTGAAAATGTTTTACAAAACAGGCAGAGGTGTACTTATGTACACCCACATTTTTAAACCATTAAGGTAGCAAACAAGCATACAGCTGGTGATGACGGTAAGCGGGTTGCCTATGGACGCTTGCAACACCAGGGGTATAGATCGCGCGTTGCCAACCTTGCATAGGAAAAGGGAGGGGAAGGAGAAGGAAATAGACTGAGGAAGGAATTGGGCCTCCGGCGCTTCACATTCACCGTATGAGACTCAACAGTATGCATAGTCCTACTTCACGTCGAAATTCTGTGGGAGGGTAGTTTCGCTGATATGTTTAGGTCATGTTATAGAGCACGGCCCTAGTGTCATTAACCGGGCACAATTCCAAACTCCGAGCTGCTAATGAGAATTTCATAGAAAAACCTAATAACACCTTGCTCAACTTGGCAATTGAACCAGGACCCCGAGAGCTTAGGCTTAGGACCACCAGACTGTTGACGCGGAGTTTATCTAAGCACCATGCCATCGCATATTCTGCCGCTTACCAATGATGTGCTAACAATAATTTGTGTTCCGGTTTGAAGGGCAACGTAGCCACTGCAAATGACACTTAACAACTGAGGTCATATATGGTGACGACACGCAAGTGACATCACTGGTGTTGTAAGCATCTATAAGCTGCGGTTCCCACTTAACATCGGGCAGTCAATATGTGACAACAGCATCTAACGCCTTGGGCATACGTATGAAACAGCCAATATACATATGTTGGCTCTAAGCGGTTACAGACGTTACAATTCTCAAAAGGGGTCTGGTTACTTGGGATTTCGTTAGAAGTTAAACTCAGTTGACTTTACAACATTTTAATACACTGTCAGTCTCCATGGACTAATGAACAAATTACAAGCAAACGCCTTAATCGACGGTCCTGGGGCGAGTGCCCGACCGATAGTTTGATTGGTTGAAACCAAAACTGGAATTAGTTTGGAGGAATTCAAATTATAACGCAGGACAGCAGCGCTGAAATTTATGCGATATTTATCACTGAATTTATTTACACACATAGATGACATACACTTACGCTTTATTCCCATAAGGGTAGGCAGAAACTACCCAAGCCATTTGCTACGAATCTTGCATACCTCTGAATTTATTTTTAGGTACAAAATTCCATAAAACTGGTTAAGTTTATTTTGAAATCGAATAAGTCCATTCTTCAGTGTGTCCACAACACCGATAAAGCGTTAATTACGTCGAAAATAATAAAGCAACAATGAAACGTAAGAATGAATGACAGACGATTAACAAAAGACATTTATAAGGGGACGCCTTAGGTCGTTAGGTCATACGCCCTACAAGGCCGACTGTACTTATGTGGGGTCCTTCAAAAATGCCAAGTGCGTAATTCTCGAAACCGGTACGCGTTTATGACGATATTGCATTATTACGTTTCGTCTGCATTTGTAGACTGCGCAATGAACGTTGTAAGCAAGGATAGCACGTGGCTTTATTTACCGATTCCTACGTGAAACATCCGTTTCACCTTCTACATTTTTATTTTCTTCAAAAAGACTAGGTTACGAGTACCATAAAGCAAATATCATGCATAAAGATGAAGCAGAAGTAGTGTACCAGGATCTTAGCAAATGGAAATCTAGTCTCTACCCATCCCATGGGAGAAAGGCGTGATGATATGAATGTATGTAGACATTTTACGGAACAGTTCCCACCTAATGGCCTAATGGCAGCATGCATAAATTAAATCAGGTCTTTTATAGGACAGTTCAAAACTCATTACTGTGCGTGTGTCCCATAAATGTGCCTCAATAACTTCACGTTGCGGCCTCCATTCCTAGATGTTCTCTTGAGTCCGATTCCTACCTGAAGCAAATATCTGGTGTTCCATGGATTGTACTTTGTGTCAGCTAATTGTATGTTTGTGAGCTCTCCCGTCAGATTTTGTAAAAACGATAACTCTGTCCCGTTCGTGGTAATAGGGTCACCATATCCACTTACATGGCACCAAAAATATGCACCACCGTCCAAACAGGTGGATATTATGTAATACTTATAACTGACCTTGGTTTGGCTGCTGAGGGTCCTAAATTCGGTTCTTATTTCGGGATTGGACGAAATTCTCAGCGGCAGCTCGGATTTTAGATTTTGGACGGACCAACGTATATATTGAGTCAGCCAGAATGCGCCAGAACGTTCACTGGAAAAACCTTGTCTAGCAACGAATCACGTTCCGTGTACTATTGTACCCGACTGCCGTACACGTTTCGTCTGCGATCCAGTGCTGATAACTATTTAAATATTGAAAGTTCTCTTTACAATATTGAAAAGCTCTCTACGTTTTATTTTATATATTTTATTCTCCACCGGTGTCGAATTAATAATTTCATTTATTCATACCATGCATAAATGGTTTTTAAAAACAAGTTGCTTTTGGGTTGTTAGAAAAAATACTGGTGACAGGAAATGGCACCTGTTGGTCACCATTTTACATTTTTAAACCACTTTTATTACTACTTATTACAAACTTTTATTTAAATAATTGGCTCCTTTGGCTTAGCGACAAGGATCTCAGTCTCCGAAACGAGAATTCTTCAACCTGTTCAGTCCTGCGCTATTTCTAATAAAATACTTATTCGATTAATAAGAATAAAGAATAGGATCGCATGCACGCAAACAACATTAAACCTTGTAATATGTAGTTATGGATATAAATATAAAAAAGTACTTTTTTATGTTAACGTGCGTTGTTTGGATACTATGCTTTTTATGGTTATGTCTATTTCTAACCAGCGTTTATTAAAACTGTATACACGTGCACCTAACAGAGTTATTTTGATTTTATGTAGAGTTTATTTGATCCTGGGGGATGAAAAATCTTCATAAGGCCCATGTTATGAGGATTTTTATAATATCCGGCGACTGTATATGAATAAACTGTTGAGTATTGTATCTGTATGCCTTAAATGGCTAGGCAGAAATGTACTGCATTGCACTCACAGTTCGCCGGTATGCTAAATGTAAAAGATATCGATCCTATTGCCATTTTTCCGGCGCTGATGTCAAATTTGGGTTTTTAAATTTTATAGAAAACGCCTAAAACCGGACTTGGGAGCTCAGGATCTCAACTAAAATAAAATCAAAGTGGAAAGGCCTCAGATTCGATTAAGTGGAGTGGATCAAGACTTGACTTGATCTCAAACGAAAGCTATCCACATACATACACTCACGTCTTAATCCCAAATGGGTAAGCAGAGACTTACGAGGGACAATACTGAATAATACCACACGACACCCTCCCTGTACTATGGTACATTCGAGTAGGGGCCCCTGGGATTGGTCCCCACTCGCTATTTGGGCTAAAGTGATAAATAATGTAGCGTTAATTAGTCTTACAGTCCACCCCAATCTCGGGGGTGCTTTAAATCCAAAATAGCAAAAATTGGTTCACAAAAGTTAAGGCTTCATATTTGAACAAGTTATCGTTATTGGATCCTTAGATACAGGTAGGGTTGCCAACTGTAATAATATAGAATATATACCTATATTAATACGAAACTGTTCCCTGTTTTAAGCACATTGCGCGCACGGAGGAGCGTGAGATTTTGAATAATTAAAGTTCTTATAGAGAAGGAGTGCAGAAAAATATTGCGGTCGAATTTCAACCACAGGGCGACCACTACTTGTATCTACTTATTTTCTGAAGAGTTTCAGATTTGCAAAGTTGAATGCGTGTAAACATATTTTGGTCAAATGGAACTGTTCTAACTACAAAACCTCACTCACTCCATAAAATACTTATTTTTTGTAATTGTACATTATTTTTAAGCTTTATATTCGGTTGGTAATGGTAGTAACAGGGCCGGCTTCAAAAAATCTTCGTCCCCACTAAAGCCAGCACTGCTTAGGATCTAAAATATAAAACGGAAAAAGTTTTTCTTTTTTTTTCTTTTTTATTATAAAGAAAGTAAGAAGGCATAGAAAAAAATATATCAATCCGGTATATACACAAGCATTACGATTGCGCGTCACGCCTGCTACAACCATCGCTTATGTTGGCATCTCCCCTTTGTTTTTGATAACAATATTCCGGAATTTAGGAGCAGATTCCCCGAATACCGGTATCAGGGTAAAATGTTGTAAACAGTTTCGTCATTTTATTTTGCAAAATATTTTGCTTCAATTAACGGTTGTTATATGAAACTGTAGGTAAACAAGGAAAGTTCTTTTTTTGTATAAAAAAAATATGTAGCGTAAAATAAAACGTGTCTGTGATTAAGCCAGGTAGCTGTTTTGCAAGCAACTTAGCATTAGCTGAGACGGTATTTAGGTAAACTCCCATGGAATAAGGGAAAACAGGTCAACATAGGTGATACCGCAGGAGACACAATTACCACTATAGGCTCAAATAGGAAATTCGTACGAAATTGGGAACACACATGAACAATACTACACTTTCGACTCTAATAGATGATTTTATAGTATGCTAACGTTTCAAGAAGCTTTTAGGCGGTATAAAACATGTACACGATTTTAAGTACGGCGTTGGTCACACCAAACGTATTGTCCGCCGCCGACTGTGAGTATGCTCCAAAGCGACAACGGACTACGTAATACGCGCGCTCACAGTCAGCGGCAGACAATACGTTTGGTATGAACAACGCCTAAGGCCTCAATCTGTAAAAATATCATCCAATTTCGTGCAATAGTTTTTGCATGATGCGTGTACAAACATAACAGACAACAATTCTAAAAAAATATGTTTTGGCGTCTGTTGCTCAAATAAAGACCTCGGTCTCTTATATGTATAGACAGATGATACATATTCACATGTTTACCAAGCTCCAATGCACTGGTTTATCGAATGCAGACTATCAATCCATCTAATGGTTTTACGTAAATGGATTGTATCCATCGATATTGCAGCTCTATGTCGAAACCTGTCAGAGCTCTGCAAGCATAAGTAATTTATTACTCAATAGAGTAAATTATTTTGTGTTCAGGACAATTCATTGTATTTGTCTTTACACTTTTGATTGTTAAAAGGCAGATTAGACATTTTAAGGTATAAAATTTATACAGTGACGTCACTCAAACGGTATTTAGCTTTATGATAGCTGGTTTGGGACATGAGCTCACCGTCAGCAAAATAAAACGTGACGCTAATCTAAAAAGGTTTCGAAAAGACGTCAAGATTTGTTATCCAAAGATGAGAGCATTTTTTTTATGTAAACTGACTTAACATCTCCCATTTCTTTTCATTACAATGGACCCACGACTACACATCAAGCTATACAAATACAGTTTACGCTGGTATCTTATTCCTTGGAAAGCCTATACGTTGCAAGATCAGCTTATGCTGGTATTGTATAGCTTGACCTGTAACTGTGTGTACAATACATAGTATTTCGCTCCGATCCAGCCCTGATTTTGAGTGTAACTAGGACATAAAATGATTTTGATTTTTGACCGTTGCACAACATATATACCGTTGGCCATATCGGACTCAGTTTACATATGTACTTTCAGGTTAAATTTGAATAATTTTGTATACATTTGCATGTATACGTAAGTGCTTACACAGATTCTCTGGCGTTATGCATATTATTATAGTATTTTATTATAATAAGTTAACAGATTTCAATGTGTTATTACAACAAGATACTTAAAATTTATGTAAATAATATTGACTAAAAGAATTCGTTCTAAGTAATTTAGTTCCAACAAAGAATTTAATACCTAATTAATAATAATTACGTTAATGGCACTCGTAGTAGGGAACATAATTTAATATGGTGCAATTCTGTATGTATTCATGAAATATCTTGTTTAACTACAAACACTTAACTAAATTCCACGTATTATCACACAACGTTATAACGACTTCGTTATTTCAATGTAAGGATCGAAGAAACTCCGTTATTCCACGATTAATACAAAGGAATGTGTTTACTATACAACCAAATTTAATTTCGCGTGTATGACGAGATGTGTATAATTGTGGAAGAAGCGAGAGAGGTATGCAAGACTCGTGGCAAGTAGCGGTCTTTAGTTTGTGCCTACCCCTTGAGTACAGGAAGGAGTATAGATAGAATATCCTGATCTGAGTTAGGGTAGACCTTTGCCCACCAGTGGGATAGAAAAGTGTTCGTAGTTGATATCGCTAAATATTGGCCTATGCCAAATCGTAGTCAAGCAAAATATAAAATAAAAGCAATGATATTGCTTTTATTTGTCATATAACTCTATTTATTATGGATTTATTTTAAACAAAACTAGTTTCCACAAGCGATCGGTTGCATGTTCTTAACACTAAGAAGAATATATAAAAATATCATAATACATTGTAAGACTTGTAAAGCGAACTTGGCTTTTCGCCTACTACGATTTATTCTTGACGTTTAACATTAGACGCCATATTTTTATATTCCAAACTATACAATGAATTTAATAAATCTTCACACCCACGACTACTATAGAATTACCATAGTGTACGAGACTTCTCACAAACTTGACAAGGCCACGTCATACTTAGTCGACTCACGTCGAAGCTATCTGCGCGTTGCGATTTTTTTAATTGCGTCAAATTCTTTTCGCAATTATATTGTCTGCGGTTGCCCTTGCGTCCCGAAAGAAATGGGTATACACTCTTTTTGTCGGAGAGGTATCCAAGGTACCTTAATCCTAATTCAGGAGTCTATCTCCTGGACACCCAATTCCACGCCAGAGACCCAATTCCTCCCTCAGTCCCCTTCCTTTACCTTAAATAGTCTCGGCAACGCATCTGCAACTCTTTTAGTTTTGCAGATGTTAATGGGCGGCGATGACTACTTACCATCAGGTAGCTCGCATACTCGTTTGTCGAGTTATCCCATACAAAAAACAGTCTGTTTAGACGTCTAAGAGGTTAACATAACTTTTTATGAATTGTATTCTCCACCTAGTCCTTCCAACTTGTATTTAAGATCACGTGCCATAGCCACTATTATCCAAAGTGATTTTCAATTTCCACTGTGTGAAATGATTAGTGGCGTCTAAAAACTACACCCACACATGAAACCAGTTCGAATCGGCGTAGACTGGCAACCGGCCAGAATGCCAATGGACGTAGTAATATTTCATAATAAGCCAATTTTCTTTCAGTGTTTATTAATTTCTATTAAGTGGAAATGGAAATTAATTAATGGGAATGACGAGCTAGACTTTTATTGGAAGGATTGGCCGCAAGAAGCTCTGAACCGGGAGGAGAGAGAGGTATTTGCCCTACAGTAGGACTATAACGGCGGAAAGGTAGAAAAAGGTGGAAATGGAGATCCCGTGCTTGGAGAACACCATTGGAGCCATCGCATCTGCCCTAGTTATCGTACGACTATGACAATCGTTAAAGAGTCAGTAGCCCTAAAAACCTGGATATACTCTCAGATCAAATAAAAAGTTAAGATGGAACTTTGCGAACAAAGAAGTGAGTCCGGCTAAAACTACGCCATGCCAAAAGTAAAGTTCCATCTTAACTTTTTATTTAATCTGAGGATATACTGTAACAAAGTTAATTAAGTATTTGGAATTTCAAAATCCAGTTGTTGTAAAATGGTTATAAAATAAGATTTAGACTTTGTGCCATTAATGTTAGATCAGCAATGACGTCTCAAAGAGCGTCGGTGTTGGGTCAGGTACATAAAATGTTCCTTTTTTTTTAATTTTAAAGAAACGAAAAAGAGAACTTGCCAAATAAAATTAAAAGAATCCGTGTATTATTTCGTTACGGGCACTAACAATAGAGCAATTTGTGTTATATTTAGCAACAATAAAGAAACCTTTTGGTTAAGCAAGTTATATAGGACCAGTATAAGCTAACCTGTCATGATACGGAAAGTCTCTACAATCCGAGGTCAGTTTATACAGGATTTTATAGAGATGTGTAGCCGTGTGTACTTATTTCACAACATTCTGCCAGTTTACATCAGCATGTTGGTGGTACGTATTGTGTGCGCCGGGGGCGACGAGAACGATTTAATAGACTATTAGTGCAGACCCGACGCCCCCAAGTCAAATGCTTGAGTACCCTTATCTTAGCATAAGAGAAATCCTACTTGTAACCTCTATAATTTTTATGTTGTTATACTTTGTCCATTATGTCCGTTTTTTGACAGATGCCTTAGACTGCCTTAGAGCGTAGCTGTTCCAGATTACGTAAAAGTTATCTACCTTATGTTATTCAATTACCTTAATTATGATTCCTTGCAGACATTATAATACCATTAATGTAACGGATTTTCCAAAAAGAATGATTATTGTTAAGCGTATTAACTTTAGTTACATTCTACCGTGTCTAGTGATACAATCGAATGTATTCGCTGCAATCATTTTGAACAATTACATTAAATCAGTATCGGAAAATGGCATCCACTCTAATATCAATAAAATATAAATAAAACAATCTTTTTGAAAAGAAATGTATGGAAAATGAATATTATACAAAAATTAATACAATCAGATGAATATTAAACATATATATTAATTATTGGTCGTCGTTGCACCATTTTCGATTCGATAACCTAATCCTAACCTATCAATCATATCTACTAGACAGTACTCAAAGTGTCAATAATCGGGTCGATAATCGCATTGTTACGTTCCTGCAATCACTAGTTCCATCTGTCAAAAAACGGTTCTCATAATGGACAAAGTATAGTATCATATAATACTTCTCAAAATAAAACATAATGCCCTATGCAAATATTACAGATTCAGTCAACATCTTTCAACGTTTTGAATAAATTATGCTAACTTGTGAAGTAATCCGAATTGAATTTTACATTCTAATCGGGTTTTGAAATTTAATTACGTTTAGAACTTAAATTCACCCATATACTCGTAACCCGCTTTTCTTAGTTTGAAGATTGTGTTTAAAATTAACGGCGAAATAAAGCAAGTTGCGGGAACTATGTAGTATCGATTATTTTGAAATAAACAATTATTGTAATTAATGACAACTTATTGAGAGTAAATAATCTACAGTAACAGTAAACAAGCGAAATAATACGTAACAGTTAATTAACAAAACTATACCAATTCCCAAAACATACGTGGCCACCGCGATAACCCGGGCCGTCCGGTCTGCTAATTATTTAATCTTTGGTCCGTCTACACGCTACGGGCCACGTGACCGGCTGACTCACATTCATTCAACGATAAACATTCGTGTCAGCTGTAAGTCTTCTTACGCACTCGGGATTCGGTGATAGTTACGTTATCGCTGTGGGGGTTAACGTTGGGTAAAGGCGACATTGGTAGAAATAAAATACACGGCCCAAATTTATTACAAAATATTTGGTCTCATGTTAAGCACGAATATAAGGAAATTTTTTAGTAAGCCATGGTTGTGTAGGTATCTTTAGAGCCGATGGTTATCGGATAAGGGGGTTGTTTCGATACCCTCATTATAAATACAGTTTATCAGTTCACCGCTGGGCGTAGGCCCTCTAATGTGCGCCATTTTAACCTTTTGAACGCAATTGTCACATATTATGTGACAAACGAAATCTTACCCTGAACGCCAACGTCACAAATATATGACAAAATATACGTCGCACCATATTATGAAATAAACAATTTAATCATTACTTTAGTGTGTTTTCACTACCTTGTGTAATTTGACAGAAAAAGTGGCCTGGCGTCAGGGGTACGGCGATACGTTTATACTCTGGCGTTCAAAAGGTTAAAACCCTTGTCGTATCCAGCCTTCGTTTCGAAACTCTACTGTAATATATTATTATATTGTAAAATCTTAGAAATCACAATATCTTTTCATCTATCCTAATATTATGCGAGAGTTGTTTGTAATCGAGAAACTCTAAAACTACTTAATTTAATTTAATCATTCTTTAACCATTACAGAGCTACATTATTCTTAATTAATACAAGGTATAACATCCCCTGAGATCATACGCGGCCGAAGCTGCGGGAAACTCCCTACTAAATACCGGTAAGATAAAATGTAATACGAACTTTATTGTGAACTTATCGTTGAGGTGCCATAATAATAAATAAATAAATAAACAGTAAAGTTGTGTCCGAACTTTCATGCATGATAAATGAATAGAAAATAATATTAAAGGTGGTAGGATTCACCTGCTTGTTTTTCTAGGGTGGTACCGCCGTTTTACCAAATAGTTTGCCGCTAAGCAACAAAATTCTTACATTATTGTGTAGGAAAACGAGCAGACGGATTGCCAGATAGTAAGCGATTACCGCCGCCCATGGACAATCGCAACACAAGAGGAGTCAAGTGCGTTGCCGGCCTTTTAAAAGGGAATACGCTCTTTTCTTGAAGGTTTGAAGGTCTTATTGGGTCGGAAATAGTGCAGGTGACAGTTCATTTGAAGGGCAATGTAGCCAGTGACATTACTGGGCATTGATGAGACATCTGAAGGTCATCAAGATGACACGCGCTAGTGATTTTACTGGTGTTGCTAGCGTCTATTTGCCGGTTATTATCACGCATGCTTGTTCGTCATCTTACTAGAGTAAAACAAAATAATGAAACCAACTTATAACCTCTTAGAGTTAGTATAATGCAAAGGACACACGCACACATCGTCCGTCGAACAGCTGAACAAAATTGAATGTTATCAGAACAAAAACATTATAGAAAACATCTACAATAATCCATACTACGTTCTTATCGATTACGTATGCAAATGAAGTATTACTTACCATACTTATTGATATACAGTGATGGTTTAAATGACGTATATTTAGCAAATAACGTTTTGTTTCTAGAATGAGCTATTTTTTACAGCATAATATGATTCATTCATGCTTTGCACGTGTAAGCCATGTGGCTTTATCGGTAGGGGGTTTTCAGTAATAGCGTAAATATAATTCTCATAATAAAAATAGAAGTAGTCGTCAATGGAGACAGCAGGTTTGCCGAGCTCGAGGTAGGGTTAGACAGAGGTGTAAGTACTAAGGTACACCCATAGTTAGCCGGTATATTTAGGTCCCATGTTATAGGTAACCCAGAAATTGGGTTAAGGAGGTCTGATAGTTGTAGCTTCGTTTAAATTATTAAGAAAAGGCTGGAAGGATGCTGTAATTGGTAACCCATTGCCATTAAACGGGCAGAAATCTAAACACCGAGTTACTACTTAAATTTTTACAGATAAAACCGATACTACCACTATTCGACCTGGCGAACGTACCCAGAACCTCTAGCGTAGCACTTAAAACCACTTTTCATAATTATTATATTACATGAAAAGTCTTCTAGCTCATGTAGTTTGATAATGATACCGACTAAGAAACGTATCAGAAAAGAATACCTTTAACAGGGTGTGCTTCTGTATATTACATTTTCGATTTTATTGGTATTACTTCGACAGTTACCGTGTTACGTATAAATATTCCGCTCCGCCAGTTTCCATCCGAGACTCAGTGGTAATTCCACTGAATCCTTTCTTTAATTAAGGATTTACCTGCGTTAAGTAAGGGTTGGTCGAGTTTTTGCCTCAGGAATTTACGTTGGGTTGGTCTGTTTGGGGATGTCTTATAATATAAATCTTCCTTAAGATCGGAAGACAACAAAAGTTAATTTTAGGCACTACGCATTTTAGAAATTACTTTGCGGTGAGGTTTTCGAATTAAAACTTTATTTTGTTAATGCAAGTATGTACATAAGAATTTAAAATTACTTAAACTGTAACACATTGTATGTTCTGTACTGAAAATTAATTAAACTAAGACCTACCGTGCCTGTTCTATAAGAATAATTACTTGAGAACATAGTGTTTCTCATGATAAGTTAATCGTGTTTTGTTAACATAACATATCATCACGCTTGTATTCCCCGAAGGGTTAGGCAGAACTGTACACCCACACAAACGGGACGACAAAATGTTAAGGTACACATTTTAGTCAATCACAGATGGCAGTATATTAAATACTGGCTGTCTTGTGAATGTTTTTGTCTAGTAACGTATTGTGGTAAACGAACTACGAAGTTGTTTCATGCGACATTGATCGGAACAACTTTGCTACATAAGGCCCTAGCCGTTCGCTCGCTAATGAACGCAGAACGACATTCCTCAACCTTCATCCAAATTTGGATATACGCAGAATTGCTCTGCTACCCCTAAGAAAACCAAGTATAAAATAATAATGATGTTCTCGTCTTTGTTATAAGCTATCCTTGTTCCAGCTAACAACGCTGTGGGACCACGATAAGCTGGAGGCCATGCTACGTCACTTCCTGGTGAAAGACTGCAGCGTGGATGAGAGCTCCTCGTAGCCTCGTAGCTCGTGGACTAGCTGTACCTGTACTAGGAAGATACGCGCGCTGCTGTAGCAAATGTACGGATACTACTAAACGTGAAATATTATCGCCTACCCAGGCATCACGAAATTGTTGATTACATTCAAGTTTTTATAAGAAAAAGAAGACACGACTTCAAAATTTTGAAGGATAATCAAAACCGATAGCTTGTCAGATTATCAGATACTATGAAATAGAATACTATCAAATTAAAGACTTCGGGTAACCGATATAAAAAAAACAGGCGAATTGAGATCCTCCACCTTTTTCGAAGCCCGATAAAAACAACAAATCTTCGATGACGAGTTTTGCAAGAATCGTAACAAGTGGCGAGCAGTGGTTTTTGCCAACGGAAAAATCGTGAATAAAAAGAATTAGGTCACATGATTGCACCATGATTTACGTCGAAACTGCGAAATAAGACGTAGCTCTAGGCAAATGAATTCAACTGTCTTGGAGCAAACAACTCCACATTAATTCAACTACGCTTATAAAAACAGATAACTCGCGATAAACAAATAGGTAGACCGTACCATGAAAAGGGTTAGGCGAGTTTGCGTAACGTGTCCGATAACGTAGATAGTCTTTATCAGCGGCTAATAAAATGGGTGACGTCATTGTTTGCGCGTAATCTATGAAGGATGTCAGAGTCACATAAACTCGATATTGCAACATGGACTAAAAAGTCCATGTTGGAATATCGAGTACCCATGTGGGAAAAAGGTGTGATATGTTATATATGGAAGCCGTACAGGTTCAGTAAATGGCCGGACAGATGATGCAGATGTCATAACAGCACTTCTGCAATGCAGCGATCTTTATCATTAGTTTTTCGGGCAAATCTCCAATCTCAAGTTTCGGGAACCGACAAATTTAATAATACTTTTCGCCAGACCTGGGACTCAAACCGAGTGCAAAGTCCACAGCCATACGGCGACCAGACAGCCAGACTAATGAGGCGATATAATTAAACTCAAGGTTGCTTAATATGTGACTGCCTATTGCATATTTCATAATGCTTCAAATATATTTGAAGCGTCTAAAATGGTATCAGCGATCAATGACCTTTCTATCACAAGGAGCGATAACTTTCCTTAGCATCGACTTTAATTAAGAAGTATAACATAGCTGCATCATTACCAGTGTTGCCAGGTGTTTCGTATGTTCGGGATGTCCCGATTTTCAGGGGTCTGGTGACAAGACCCGATTCACCTCTGATCGGGGACGCCGAATGTCCCGATTTGTCATAAACCTCCTTTTAACTTTATTAGATAATTTCGACAGGAAAAAAAACTGTAAGCCTACTGGTTTCTAACAGAAACCGCGTGAGACGTACCACAGTTGAGCGAATACCTGTTGTGTTACCAATTTTAGAGGAGCCACAGCCAAGATTGGCTATATCTTGAAGCGTGCTTCAATCAAAACTTACTTCAAGCCGCTGAAGAAGATTAGTCAGTTCCTACCACCTGTCAAGTGCCACATACCTCTACAAGATGCCAGGAGTATACAAGCTTGATTGTGATTGCGGTCTCTCATACATAGGCCAAACTAAAAGAAGCATAGGGACCCGCGTAAAAGAACACATCGCCGATGTCAAACACCGCCGTTCCGGTAAGTCAGCAGTTTGTGAACATACACTTGACAAGGCCCAGCAGTATATCAGATTTGATAAACCACAAATCCTTGCAAAAGAAAACCGATTCCTACCTAGGATGATTCGCGAGCCTATTGAAATAAAAAAACATCCAAATTTCAATAGAGAAGATGGCTGGGTCTTACCATCAGCTTGGAACCCCATCATAGATTCCATTAAATCCAAGCTCATTCTGCGTGACCAGATCAAATAATAATTAAATGAATGTATGGTAGCTGTTGATAATTTTGACATTAGGTCGACAAACAACTCAATCCACCCGTGACCATGGATGCTGTAAAGGATCCGAAACGTCGGGAATTAAAAATATCAATATAACGCGATAAAATCCGTAAAAAGTAGTTTTATTTCACTATCTGTAAGCTGTTTTTTATAATAAAAATTAAAGTTAAAATCTGTTTATTCTGTTAAAAAGTTTTTTTTTGTTGTAGTTATTAAGAAATCAGAAAAGAAATTAGTAAACACTCGAACCAAAACAATTGTGACAGTCTGTGAGGCCTTATTACAGAATACCTTTCAACAAGTTTTCTTAGATTTTTTTATTTGATAATAAACCTATTCAATCTATTCAAAACGAAAAACTTTTAACTTTACCCTACTAAAATAAAAACTATGAAATACAAGGCCAACTTCATTTTAATTACTCCTTTGTGTGATGAACAAACTTTTTCTTTATTAATTGGCGAGAAAGCCTTTTCGCTCCGAGCTTGCCATGAAATTAATATTACCAACATTAAAATTGTTTTTATGTCTCACTGGTAAATACACTCTTACTAAATGTCATAAAATATTTTTTAACGAGCTGAAATTGCTTTATGGAACCTGTCTAGTGTGGTTAATGTAATCTTAATCTATTTTGAAATATCTGATTAGGTTTTGACATCAAAGCGTTGTGAATAGGTTAATTAATGAATAAAAAGATTTGAAGGTTTGCTACCTAAAATTGTCAACTGGCTTACTTTTGCTTGGGAGTTCGGAGGCGAAAAGTACGTCACATGACATGTCAGACACTTGTCCGTCAGTAATTGTGATAGTGACGTCGAATCTCTGTCCGATCTCTACGTGTAAAAATATTAGGTGTTCCCTCTCGTATTGAGAGGAGACCTGTGCCCAGCAGTGGGACAATGTAATGGGTTGATGATGATTAGGTGTTTGCCCTGATGTAATCCTGGCTCTGTAAATTGTTACTTTGGCTTAGGGCCATGTTAAATCTTTTTCAAAACCCCGTCATAATTTCTAATTCTAGTTATTTTACACAACCGGGTCTCTCATGCACACAGCATCAATGTGTACCGTGACGACGAAGCGCGTCGCGGTACGCGGATGTATGCACCGTCGCACTTTTCCCTTGTGCAGAATGTTCCTCCTAGCAATCGTGGCTCCCGGCGGTATTAAAACCAGAGTGCATGAGTTCCGCTTGAAAGCTTAAGCTCGCTACATGTGTTGAAATTAAATAAACATACACACTATGCATACTGTTTAGGGCAGTGGTTCCCAACAAGAGCAAAACTATGGTCCACGACAGAATTTAATCTGTTACTGATGTAAATTTAATTTTAGGTTGACACAATATATTTTTCTTAACCATTGCAGTCCCTGCGAACATCCTGACAGTGGTTTCTGGTCAAAAAACGGTTGGGATACCTTGTTTCGAGCATTGCCAGCTGATGGCTCGGGAGGGTTAAGAGGTAAGTTGATACCTGTAAAGGGTAAATTGTAGGTAAGTATACCTCCCGAATCCCCCGCGCCCAGCATTAACAATAGACTACTGCAGCGCGGATAAATTATTTAGAATGGAATTGAGTAAATTCATTCGAGTTCAAAGTTCGGGAATGATCGGTCAAGCAAGTCAAGTAAAGTGGACGTATGACGCTTTGCATTAAAAATAACTTTTTTTTCTCTAAAGGGATAAAGATACTGCCCCACCCTGCCTCCTATGGCAACGGTCTTGTGTACTATAAAAATCGACCGAGTCCTTTTTTTTTTCGGAGGGAAACCTTCAAAGTCTACCGGTCTTTGGGGATTAAACCAGACAGTGTGGGATTCTTACTCACTAACACCCCGGTGGCCACTATCAGTACATTGAGGGGGACACTGAGTCCTCTTAATAGACCACTCTAGAACCCCCCCTGTGCAACAACTGTTAGGGCATATCCCTGGCGAAGTGATACTGTTGAACAAACGTATTGGTAACCGTCGCAGTTGGTGACACGCAAAACGGATACTAATTAAATCCTAGTAATGATATATGTCGACATACGATTACAAACATTCAGGGTAGTACTTTTTAGACACGTAAATTTAGGACACATCTACAATTACACGATAAGATAATAAGCTGATAAAGTAGGGTTTTTATTTATTTTGCGTCGCCAGAAAACAAATACCTATGATAATATGGAAACTTTTATCATGAGAATATTATCTAGGTAGGTTTAATTTTTTAATAGGTAATGGGGAATCATGTAAAGCGTATAGATAAAGAGTGTTTGTTTCTGCAGATCGAAAATATAGAAAGGAAGCGCATATCCTGATTTGTTAGTTAGTTTATTTATAATCCTTCATGTTCTCAAAAGTCAATTTTGATAAGCTGGCGAAAAGTGCTTAGCTTCTCACCTTTCACTTGCTATTTGGCAATTAATAGTAGGCTCTGATATTGACTGTTAAAAGGGTGTAATAGCTCGTAAAATCCGTCGCCTGACCAGCTTTTTTGCTCAATAACGCCATAACCCTTTTTTTACACTAATTTTTCACAAGGAGATTGCCAATTTTTGGTACGGTCGCACATAACTTTGTTCTGAACGAATTTTGTCTTATATAATCATCATAAGTTTTGTTGTTGTCCGACTATTCATTTTGTAGAATAGACCACGAAAGTATAGTTTCTTTATAAAATGATCACGACATACAATACCTAACTCACTCAATAAAAAAACACCAGCTATCGAAATATCGACTAAGATAATAACAGGCTACACGTCCTACTAGGGCACTGCGTCATCCACTGACGTCACCGACATTAAGTACTTAATATTGAATTAACAGCTCTAAACTAAGCACGTGTAGAAGTTGTCTATAATACTTAGGTTTATTTGCTTCTAAAAGACTAGCTTGGTACGGTACCTACGATTGTCTTACTGAGTGCCAGTCCTTCATACCACTAAGGTGGGAAACAAGTATACGGCCCGCCTGATGGTAAGCGGTGACCCTAGCCTATAGACGCTTGCAACACCAGAGGTATCGCTCATAATCGGCCTATAATGTTCCCATTACTGGGACATAGACCTCCTCTCGCTGAGAGCGAGTGGGCCGTAATCCACCACGCGCGAGGTATCGCTCGCGTGTTGCCAATACTGTCAAGGAAGGGAGGGGAATGACAAAAGGAGATGCAAGGGTACTGAGGGAGAAATTGGGCCTTCGGCGCTCCACAAACACAATTTTGGATTTGATGACTGCCCTTATCACACTATCACGCAGGTTAATTGGGGTAGGCAATTATAGATTTCCACATGCAACTACCTTGGCACACAACCTCAATCTTTCTTCATCTTCGTTAATAAACCTACTCATGCATGATTGTTGGTGTAGGCTGCACATAACCTACATCTATTTTGGATACCAGCCCTCGTCTTAATTGAGTTGTGGATTCAAGTCGAAGCAAAGGTGCACGTATGGGTCTGATTCATTAACAATCTAAGAGGCATAGAATAGAATAAACACCAGCAACACCGGCGCTGTCACTCGCAAGTTGTTATCTTCAGATCTCCTCGCTTCGTTCGCCCAGTAATCTCACACATTATTGCTACATCATCAAACCATTTACTGTACCACTGCTAGGCACGGGTATCCCCTTAGGATGAGAGAGGTTAGGCTATAGTGCACCACGCTAGCCTAATGCGAGTTGGCAGACTTCACACGCAGTCAAAAAATGATCTCAGGCATGTAGGTTTCCTCACTTATTATTATTAATACGCACATGATTACGGATGGATCCCACGTGTAGCGAAGCGACAGCATTGTCGGCCCAGACGATAAAGACACGGTCTATTGAACCTATATCAAAATTTTCCTAAAAGCATTACTGTGCATACTTTTAATAAATTCGACCCCCATAATTGCCGGTCACGAGATCCGCTCCCATGGGTGTCACGGGGCGATTAAGGGCTTATGTTCGCGAGATGGGCACCCGACTCCTCCCACGGACGGTTATTAAACCTATCTTCTAATGTTATCATCGCCTGCTAAGTATAAATAGCTTGACCCCCGTAATTAGAGGCTTGTGTCGGACAGATTTCTTTCATTCTTTGAGCTTGTAAATTACCATAACTAACGCATTAACTTGTAACTGACGACTCCAAACTTATGGTACTTTTAAGATTTTAGTATTTGTTCTCAAGTAAGTGACATTTAAGTTTTATTGAGAATAAAGCTTCTTTAAACCTAAAACCTTTTGAGTATAAAGCACGACTGCTCGTTTGATTTAAAGGTGATGTAATCGAGTGGGTCATGAAATTATTGGGAATGAAATTTAACAAATGAAGTCTCAAGATGAAGCGCGAGTGACGCTGTTGCTAGCGTCTATAGGTTGCGTTTCCCCTTTATCATCGAGCGGTGCGTATTCCTATTTTGTCATCTTTTTACTATTGTCAAAAGAATTTTTCGTGATTTATAAGGCTGTTACCCCGCGTTTCCACTGACAACAAAACACGTTGCAAACATCTATCTAACTCTCAAACAGTGAGTGGGATAGGTGGCTGTTTGCAACATGTTTTGTCGTGGGTTAAGCGCGAGGTTAGAACTGTGATGCGTTTCGTCTTGTTTCGAACACGTGGTATTTTAAGATAGAGGAAAGACGACAAAGCACATTATAGCTATATGAGCGCACTTTTTTTTTTACACTTCACTCATACCGTAAAATTCACACACACACACGTTTTATTCTATTTTTACTTCTCATAAAAGCTGGCAAAAAGTCCTTTGCCCCTGAACAGCCCTTGAAAGGTATACAACGATATATTTTTTCAACCAGCTAGCAATGTATTAAATACAGGGCCGAAGTTTTCCCTTATGACGACAAGGAAGTTTCGATATATTTATGTTCACGTTCAAAAATAGGTTTTCCTGTATCCTAAAACTAAACATTTCGTTAAGGTTAACCGCAAATCCGCAAGTTCAATTTTAATTTACCAACGAAGGCTGAAGACTAAACAAGGTTTGCATAAAATTTATTATTGGCATATTTTTTTCTGTCCCGTAATGAAATTAACATTTTTATAAAAAGCCGGTGTACTTTAAGATGTACGTTCGGCTAAACATTCAGCTACACATTTCCAGTATAAACTGAACTCTCATTGTATGGAAAGTCTATACGATGGCGAGGTCAGCTAATTCGGATAAGCACAATTTTCGTAATCCCCCATTCATTAATACATCGATATACTTGGTATTCCATATACAATCAAATAACAAGCATCCATGCATTACACATGACTATAAACAAGTATAACACACCTTATTTTTACATCGTCTGTAGCTTATGTCGGATCGTGTCTCCTTAGGCACAACATTTTTTTTTTGTTTTTTTCGCAAGTTGTACGTTTCTAACACATTCTGGGGTCATAGTAGTAAGAACTACAGTTTATTCACAACTAAGTACTAATACTTTTGCTAAATAATTATCGTAGCTGATAATAGTCTCTTCTCTGCATAAAACAAAGTCGCTTCCCGCTGTCTGTCTGTCCCTATGTATGCTTAGATCTTTTAAACTACGCAACGGATTTTGTTGCGTTTTTTTTTAATAGATAGAGTGATTCAAGATCGAAGAGTAATATGTATAATACATACATATTTTAGTACAGAAAAGCCGAGTAACCACGCGGGCGAAGCCGTGGGCGGAAAGCTTGTGTAAAATAAAGCATTCTGCCAAAATTTACAATACTATCTGCCATAAGAACGATTTCTTTTCAGTACATTTTTTTTATACAGACGTGATCGAATGTTATGATTAAAGTGATTCAGAGTAAATATGTATGCTTACATCGTCACACGTTTTGTATTATGGGCCTAAAAAGAATCCCCAAGGACACACCTTTGAGGAACGTAAAGGAAATACCTTTACGATGGAAGCATGAATGGAAAATTTCCAATATCGTTTTTATATCTCCATTCCAAGCTTCCATGGTAAATATTCTTTGGGGTTATTTTTAGCCAACTGGATTCAACATTTTAATCTTGTCCAAAAACCAGTTAAGTTTATAAGCTACGAGTTGTGGTCGGGGGTTTCTTACATCCCAGATACCTTTTTGAAACTAAAGGAGGCCTCTTTCTTTCGTCCAGGTCTATCCTATTCGTACTAACTGGTATAAAGTACCGTTACCTAGAGTTATTTTCGCATTTATAATATCAGTATTGTATTCTAGTACTGTTTACAGGATAACAGCAGCAATTTTAAGAGGAACGTGTTGTTGGAAATAATATAGATCGCTATCGTTTGTCCGCTCGCCCAGGATTATTTCTATTGTTCTTGACAAATCAATACACTTTACTTTAATTAAATGTACCAGAAGAATAAAAAATACGACGAAACGCTTCTAGAAAAGGCAGGGTTTTCATCGGCTTGTCTTGGCGGGAGCACTATGGTGCCTCCATCTTCTATTCTGTCTATCTTGGCACTAGTGCTTAAAAATAAATAAGATTTCATGATGAAAATTTTAGCACCTAAGTTCTATCTTTAGACTGCCTCATTAGTCTACTGGTCCTAAGCGCGACTGCTACGTTAGAGGTCCTGGGTTCGATCTCAAGGTCGAGCAAAGTGTTATTGGGTTTTCTATGAAATTCTTCGTAGCAGCTCGGGGTCTGGATTTGTGCCCGTTTAATGGCAATAGGCTCACCCCTGTTACATGGGTCCTAAACATACCGGCGAACGGTGGGTATACATTTGTGCACCTCTGCCTAACCCTTCGGGAAATACAGGGGTGATGGTATGTATGTATGTAAGTTCTACCTTACTGCCCGTTAGGTTAAAGAAAAGTAAACGAAAAAAGGAAATAGGTAACAATAGCGAAATAAACATTTCTTTGGTAGGTACTTTTATAAGAGCCAGCTTTATACAATCGTTGCCCTAGTTTCAAATACATAATGCCAACATAAAAGAATGTTACGTAAAGTAAGAAAACCTTTTATAGCGACAAACGGTGCTTCAAGGAAACCAATATATTATCGTAAATCATACTTTCAAAGGCTGTCAAGTTATTTCTAACAAAGGAACGGGACTTATCCAATTGAATATACACTTCGCACTCAAGTAGTTGCTGGATTATAGGTATTTTTCACTTCATGGGCATGTTGAAAGAGGTTGGGAGGAGGATAATTCAAGTTCAAAGAGTCTTACACGGGTATATAAGAAACAAGTTTCCTGGGATCTACAGTTGCGGCGCAGTACATGAAAAAAAAAACAGCGTAATACTCCTTTCCGCCTGATTTTCTTGCGCCCATCGAGGACATCGCTGACACGAACTTTTCTGGCCTGTCCATCCTCATCCACCATCATCCATCATTCGTGTGCGGACT
This sequence comes from Subacronicta megacephala, assembly GCA_958496365.1. NCBI lineage: Eukaryota > Metazoa > Arthropoda > Insecta > Lepidoptera > Noctuidae > Subacronicta > Subacronicta megacephala. The sequence continues at coordinate 2,796,391 of OY292540.1, read as the reverse complement.
CAGGTTCAGCGATATACAGTAAAGTAAAAAAAAAATACCATTCATCTACCCTATTCCCTATATTACACGGCTGATGACGTTTTTCTAAGTAAAGTCGTTATTATAAGGTCTACGATGACTTGTTCCGCTGGCAAATGTAGCTTATGGCATACATTTGCCAGAGGAACAAGTCATCCCGGAAGACAATAAACCCACTTAGTCGTTACATTGTCTTGCCAACTATACGTCTACATATAATAGTTTCCTACCGATAACTAATGTAACACATCCTTCCTATTCCATTATCAGCTGTCAAACCCTACGTCAACCGTTGATTCAAATTTGGGACGGTAAACGAATTAACAACAACAATTTATGTGAGATAATTCAAATATTTTGGATGTATTGGTTACGTGACCATACGTCGCGCTTTCAGGGTGTTCGTCCCGTCAGCCAAAGCCAGAGCAAAAATGTCCCGTTTTTGCAAATTATAATTATTACTTAATTGTTCACATGTTCTTGTTATATGATAAATATAATAAAATGAATGTAAATATATTTTTTTTTTAATTCTGCACTTTGTGTATTGAATATATAATAATATTATAAAAAAGTACTAAAATAAAACTATTTCATACGTATTTTATCGCGTTATTATTGGCCATCCATGGTCACGGGTAGACTGAGATGTTGGACTGCCATGGTTGCTGGTAAAGCATCCGAAACGTTGAGAATTAAATAACCCGATAAAATTCGTAAAATGTTCCTAGTTTTATTTCAATATCTAATATTCGTGTCACAAACCAGTATAGCACTCACTGTATTTTTCAGAAATATAGCCTATAATAATATATAGCCTACTAACTTGAAATTTGTAGTGTAGACCGCTAAGTATCTTGGGAAATTCCCACAAAATTGGAACTACATGGATGCGGCTAGCTCCGTGGGGAACAACTAGTTTAAAGTACAGTTTGGCTATAGTATGCGGAGTAATCTGTATTATGCTCTGTTTTATGGAGCCGAACCGATGCCAAGAATTAAGTATATGGCTTCTTATTGGGTAACTAGAATTCCAAGTTCTAAATGGAATTTGTATGTGCTTCATTGGAACTGCCTGAAGTCACGTACCTATAATACGTAGAATTTATATACAATGTAGACTATCAGAGCCCCGCGGAATTTTCCTTTCTACTGGCTTTCGTACAGGTCTTAGCGTGATTTTAAATATCCTAAGTCACTCCTGGTATCACCACGTAACAATAGTGAAAGCCCCGTCAAAATCGGTTCAGCCGTTTAGGAGATCAGGCGACTAAGACCTAGTGATTCAAATCAGGTGTCCAAGTCTGCTATTTGAATTGCATCAGAATGGTCGTTCACTAAATGACATAAAAACTGACAGATTTGGTAGACAAAACTGTCAAAAATTTAAATTTTATGATAATTGTGACACAATAATACAAAGTTTTTATCGTAAGATTTCCCACTGCCCAATAACTTGCGGATAACTTCAGACTGCATTCGTCTATAGTAAAAACTTCTTGCTTACATGATGCCTGCATCCAACAAGGAACCTGTCTACGAGTTTTACGATTTATGGCTCCGAATATTTCCTTATTACTCTTTTGAACACATCGTTTATCCTTAAATCCCAAAACAAGCCAACTTAAAACTTCAAAACACAAACATCCGTTTTAATTTACGAGTAAACCTCCCAAGAATGAACTTTGAACAAAGTTGTTGCTACCCTTTGCTGGGTGTAAACGATGTTTTAGTGCATAGTGTTTCCGCTAAACGATCCCTCCCGAGCCCTTTATGAGTTGCTTACGTCATCGGCTTCATAACGCTGAGCAGGTCAGGCAATTTCATTTGATTATAGACGGCCAACCCTCTGCGTATCGGATAAGCTTTGGTACAGGGATAAATTATAGTGTATATTGCTGATCAAGAATTAAAGATAATATGATAACGTTTGTGTTCAAAACAATTTACCTTATTCCTAACGAAAGTCACGGACCTTCTTATCACATAGACAGTTGGATAACATCATCTCCTACCCTTTTTTCCCAATTATTTTGGGTACCGACGACATACATACGGTAGACAGAAACTATAGACCGCCACTTGCTAAGACTCTTGCATATCTCTTTCGCTTCTCCGACATTCATACATCTTTTCATACACACGCGCCGGTTGCGAGTAGGCACTACGCACCTGGCTTGGTATGAATGTCCTTCTAGGGTTACGTTTCCCGACGCTGTCGCTTACATTCGCCTCATAAATCCTATTTGTTATATATGATGTACATATAATGTACTAGTTTTTTATTAATTCTCCTAACGTGCCAAACATATTCATATTCCATCTTAACATATTCGGGACCGATGACTACATTTCATAATCCTACTTCGGTTATCTTAGTCATAACAGTACTCTACTACATCTTACGTCATATAAAGTTGTTGCTAGGGTCTAAAAAAAAGCGATGAAACAACCGCTATTTACAAGTCAAACCACAGACTTATAACTCGATTCCGTATGCAAGAGTGTTGGTGTATTCTTTTAAAATACATCGACAATGTTTTTCCACGTAAAATCAATCGTGTGTATGATCAAAATATAAATGAAGCTGTGTCCCAAAGTTCTGATTGGATTTTTAATTGGACGACGAGGACTGAGCTCTGTTATTTAAAGAATCGACAAAAGGTTAATTACACTTTATAACTGTAAAATTTTACGTCTTGGTCAACGTCTAATGCATTTCCTATGTAATGAGTTGTCTTCTTTTCCCTTTGTGGCAAAACGCAATAAGTGATGTGATGTTCTATTCGTGATGCGTGTACATAAGGTATTTGCCCCTAGAATAGCGGGTCCATACTGGCCGATTATACAAAAGACTAAATACATATATAAACTCACGCCTTTTTCCCACAGGGGTAGGCAGAAACTATAGACCGCCACTTGCTACCACTCTTGCATACCTCTGTCACTTCTTCCACACGCGCCAGTTGCAAGTATTTCCCACGGAACACACCTGACCTTTCTGAAGGACCTCACCAATAAGGTCGGTGTATGTCTTTCTAGAGCGTCCCGGCGGCTCCACTGACATTCGATTTATATACCCCTTTAGGCGCCATTTATCCATTCTCTCGACCATCTCACCATATATTCCTTTGAATTCGTGTCACTTTATCTTATTTTAAACCATAACGTTGTCCCACATTATTTTCAATATATCATTCAGAGTTATACCGCACATACTTCGCAAGGAACGCATTTATTCTATAGACTACTACTTCTATTAGTAAAGAGTATGGATACCAGTACAAACCTAATGTTTATAAAAGAAAAAAAAAACAAGTTTCCATCATATAAATTTGAATTTAGAAGCTGGTAATCATAAGACCTGTAATTTATTTACCTCCTTGCTAGAAAAACACGCTTACGTCAGTCAATACCTTTATAGAAAGCCAGTTTTTTTACGTCCCTAGACAGAGGAGGACGGATGCGAATAAAATTATAATCCATCTATAGCATTTCTATCCGGCAGTGATGTACACGGGGAATAGACTGAATACAAATTGAAATATTTATGTTGTTTTTATGTTAACGTGTCGGATAAAAAATAGAAGTTCGACGTAACTATAATGAAATGAAATGAAATGATATTTATTTCTGTAAATAGATCTTTTAAGACACTTTTACAAGTCGTTTTTTTACATATTTTTTTTAACTAGATGGCGTCGATATAGCTTTATATAACCATGGTAAAGTCCAGACTCAACTATACAATAGTTAAAGCACGTACCCACCTATTATGTAACTACTTACAAACCTCATTAGCATAGTAGTCCTAACCACGACTACTACGATAGAGGTATTGAGTTTGATTCTCAGGCCAAGAAGTGTAATTAGGTTATCAAATTCTCAATATCATTTCGGAATTTTGATTTGTACCCTGTTAATGGCAATAGAATAGCCCCCTATTACATGCGACTTAAATATACTGGCGAACTGTGGTACACCTAGGCACAGGTGTACCACAGTTCGCCACCCTAGCCATTACCCTTCGGGGAATACAGGCGCGATGAAAATTTACGGTTCATGCGTTGTGCATTGCAGAGTTCAAAAAATCATATCATATTGAATAAAAGCTACACTACCTTTTATTTAAAAACAGTAATTAAATTGCCGAGTGAAACCGCTAGAGAAATAGCTAGTGTGATATTATAAAAATAATAGTAAAAGGAATCTGACGATCAAGATTCCATATAAAATACGAAGTCATAATTATTATTATAAACAGCGTGACTCGTATCGTAAATATCATACTTGATAATTTACAGTGTGAATCATCAAGATCCAGTGGAAAGATTATAAAAACACTAGCTGTGCTACGCGGTTTCACTCGCTTGCTCGGCTTCTAAATTTCGTAGCGTGATGTTAAACAGCCTATAACCTTCCTCAAGAATTGGGCTAACAAATGCAAAAAGAAATTTTCAAATCCGACTGTCGGTTTTAGAGATTAGCGCGTTCTCTTCATAAAGACATGAATTTTCTAGTGAAAGAAAAATTCGGCCTCAGGCAGGGTTCTAACCTGCGTCCCTCCGGTTAAGTTCACCGGACGCTTTACCAACTAAGCTACCGAGACCACTGCCTTGTGGGTTGAAATTCTCTTCCACATTATACATCTTCAGGTGACGTCACGACATTTGATGTTTAGTATAGGGGCTGTCCATTAATTACGTGAGGCTCGAAAGGGGGGGGGGGGTCCATAAAAAAAAATTCGAGCATGTTCGCATGTGGGGTATAGTTTTATCTATACTGTTGTTATACTTGATTAAAACAAGAATTGTTGTTATCGAAATTACTATTAGTGGAAAAATGCCATCAGCTGTTTATCGTCGGGTACTGCGTTAGTATGAGTCAACCATGGAAATAAAGTTTGTAGGTACCTACACGAACTTGGAGCGACGCGAGTCATTTTATATCCTTGTAGTAATCGAAAAAAAATGTCATCACAACCAGCACTATCTCGTCATCTATGGCTATACCTACACATAAATAATATTGAAGTTTCCGATTGTAATGTCGAAATAACAGCTTTTTTACTGAATACATATGAAAATACGTACGGTACTTATAACACAAAAAAATATATTGTCTGTCGGGCTAATCTCCGAAACGGCTCGACCGATATTGACAGGATTTTTACTGGCAGATTGTTGAATTAAAAGGTAACTTAAGCTACTTTTATTTTAGAAAAACAATTAGGATTCCAATTACGATAAAAAATATAATCTATAGGGGACGGAGAGAGGTTCCGCTAAACGAGTGTTTATTACTTATGTAGAATAGATAGGGTAAACTACCCTATTACTGACACCCCCCCAATTTATTGACACTCTATTTTTATTTTTAAAGTATAAGGAAACGTGGAAACCCAAGAGTGTTATTTATTAAAATGATTTTTGATAATTTATTTTTGTATGCCACTGGCAAACCTAATCTGTTAAAAGAACTAAGACGGCGCCAAATAGCTGATTCGAATAGAGCAATCAGTGTTTTAGAAGGAGAAAGTTGGTTTTCTTAAAGTTTCGATAAGGTAAGCGTTCATTTTAATCGTGTTAAAGTATTCAGAAATTCGAAAACCTTTCTTTGAATTTTTTTTTTTTTTTTTTTTATTTACTTTGAATGAATGAACTGAATGTTGTGTTATTCTAATTTTGAAGGTTTATATAGCAGATTTCAATGGTTATTTCTCACTTTACTGTGTTAGTTTAATTTTTACAGGGTGTCGATTTTTGGTATGTCGAAAATAGTGAAATATCCAATTTATTGACACCCATGTCAATAATTGGAATTTCCAAATTAGTTTTAGAAGAGGCTAATTCAATTGTATATACCTAGTTTATGACTTGATATATGACTACAAATAAGATTGAAGTCAAAATACACCTTTATTCCAAATTCTGACATGGGTGCCAAATCTATATTCTCTATACAAAAATCAGTGTTGATAATTGGGCAAGGCTATGTCAATAATTGGAATAAAATGAAGACATAAGTACTCTCTTCCACAAGTTACATGTTTGGATACTTCTGCATCCTTTACACTCATAAAATAAGGATTATGCAAGTTATGATCAGATAATTATGCGGTTATCATCAGACGAACATTTAGCTTGTGTCGCATGATCGCTTTCATTAGTGCATAGGTATGTGTTTTGCAGTTAGACAATTCCTAACATAAAACTTCGAACAACATTGATTAAAAGACTTCAGAACCCTCAACATAAAGCCCGTCCTGGTCCTGCTACTCTCCTGACCGAAGCCGAAGAAAATTACTTAGTGGAGTGGATCAAGAATCATTAAAGATAGAGAATATCCTCCTATTCAAATTCCTAATCTACTCTTTTATCCGAGTGTATTGCAATCAAGTTGCAGGATATTCTCGTACTGCCGAAGACAATTCAAAGGAAATGTGCTCAAAATAATATAAAAAGAACATCAGCCGAGTGGAAGGCACACGAAAATAAAAATAAAAGAAGGAAAGGCTTAGGAAGGAAAAAAAAGAAAAGAGAGAAAAAAAGAAGGAACAAGAAAAAATTTATAATGCTCAGAAAAAAAACATAAGCAGAAGCCAAAAACATAAGAGCACGGGTAAAGAAGTTAAGTCAAAAAGTTATTATTTAGCGATGCGAATATTGCGAAAGCGAAAATAAAAAATAAAAACCACAGGAGTGTATTAGAAGAAGATTGTGAACTTACTACGTACAATCCTAGTCAAAAAAATGAAGCATTGACTGTAGAAGAAATTGAAAGATTTTAATCACAAAGATAATACCCAAGTAGGTACCTATTTAGAAGTTCCTCATAAGAATTACCTCATTATTTCCAGTGATTTCAAGTATAAACAAAAATAGGATTTATTTGTTAAGTTGACTGATTATACTCAAATTTTTCTATTCGTAAATACAATTTCATAATAAAATAGGTTAATTACAAACAATTAAGATTTGTTTTATTTAAAAAAACCGTATGTAATTTTTATTAATAGGTATACCTACTAAGAAAATTGCAGTGTCAATAAATTGGTTCAACACCTGACGATAATAGGGCAAAATGTGTCAATAATTGGGCAAATCATAGTAAATCAATAAAACTGGAAAAAATAATACCAATTATCATCTAAATATGATTTTTGGTTATTATCGAGGAAATACAATACTTGCTCTATTATTATAAACCGGATATCCAACGGGCAATACCATAAAATGGCAGATATTAAACTATTTTGGCACGATAGCCCTTAAAGTGTCAATAATTGGGTATCTTACCCTATGTAGAATAGGTATGTAGAATTTATATGCCGCAGCGGGACTTGACGTCATCTCTCGGAAGATAGTACGGTGTCTGTCTAAAATTGAGTTAGAATTCTTATAACTTCTTTATTTTTTTATTTGATCGGCTCTATTTATCATCTTTTTCATGAGGCAATAAAAATACGTTTACAAAAATAAGCATCATTCATCAAGCCTATTTTATGTCACGAAACTATCACCAAAGGCATCACCCCAACAAGTTTTATTACTTTTCCATCGTAAATATTTGCATGTCACAAGCGTCAACAAACTTGAACAAACTGACAATAGTAACTCTTGATAATGGATGAGTCAACGGATACAAACGTAGCGTGTATCTCATTGGCTCGTCCACCAGATCAGGCGATTCGCAAAAATGTATTGGAACTAATACATAACATAGTATTTTTGAGGTTGAGTTTTATATCTATTTTGCAGATGCTACAGCTAGAAATGCTAGACAACACTCAAGTATGGTATAGAGGGCTATTCCGCAATTCCACGTAAAAGCGTGTATTTTGCGTGTGGTAGGGAAGATGTTGAGTTCATTCGAACCATCCCAACTCCTCGAGAAAGGCCAATAAGCATAGTAATAGTAGTCTTGTTGGCATGTCTACATGCCAGCATGAATGGGTCGGCACAACCGGGGAAGTACTCACTAACCTCCCACAGAATATCAACCAAGTAGCAGTATGCATACTGTTGCATGTCATACAGTGAGTGTGGAGCGCCGGATGCCCATTTCCTCACACAGACTCCTACCTTCTCCTACTTTTTTTCCTTAAATAGGCTCGGCATCGCATCTACAACTCCTTTGGTATTGCAGGTAAGCTACTACTGAGAATTTCTTAGAAAAACTCAATAACACTTTGCTGAACCTGGAAATCGAATCCAGGACCTCTAGCGTAACAGTCGCGCCAGTCAGGAACATAAATAAGTAATGGTAATTGAAAAAGTGTGTTGCTTAAGTCTACAACCGTATTTCACGATGTTACCAAAGTCGCTACACATAGAATAAAAACAAAATGTAACAGAATTTGTATGAAATTAACTGCTGAGCAATTATTTAATGGGAACTTATTCAGAGTTGTTAAGAGTTATATTTTATTAGCACTGACAGTGACACAACCAGTAATTTATTTAAATAGTTATAGTACAATGATGTGCTAACTAGCCATATGAGGTCATCCTAACAAAAATAACAGACACTATGACCTTAAATATTTGGTGTGTAGGAGTGCTATTAAAAGAGGTTCTATTCTATGAGGTTTGAGGGTGCTTGATAAGGAAATAAAATGGAAAAATTCAAAACTGTTAGCTTCCTTGTTACATTGTTCATCTTGAGTTTATTTATGCAAAATAGCAGACCTGACAGGCATTGTCCAGCTTAAACATTAGGCAGCATTACTGGATCCAAATGATTCAGGGACCCATTCAAACAAAAATATCAATATCAGTCCAATCACTTTGGAGCAGTTCTGTGACATACACACATAATAATTATTATATATAAACATAAATCCATTAGATTATTAATGACAATGCTGTTGGACATGTTTGATAAAGTTGTGTGTAGTGTAGCAATAAACTATTAATCATTGTGACCAGCAGATATGCCATTAATGACATTCCATAAACAAACATACCATCGAGCCTGTATTCCCCAAAGGGTTAGGCAGAGGTGTACTTAATGTACACCCACAGTTCACTGGTATGTTTAGGTCCCATGTAATAGGGGGCGAGCCTATTGCCATTCACCAGGCACAAATCCAGACTCTGAGCTGCTGCAGAGATTTCATAGAAAAACTCAAATAACACTTGCACTACCTGGGGATTGAAACCAAGACCTCTAGTAGAGACCATGGACACTCTAAAAGAGTGTCCATGGAGTTTCTTGCCGGATTCTTCACCATATGATCAACTATTTGGAACCATGCAACTAGAGTCAATAACGTTTCATAAATGCTTGTGAAAGCTTATTTGAAATAAAAACATTTGATTTGATTTGATCACTAGACTAATGAGGCTGTCTGATGAGTAATGACTTTCCATGCTATAATATAAATGCCTGTCTTCAAGAATGTAGAGATTATAGACCTCTATACACAATAGAGGCCCTCATGATAATTAAGTTATGGTAATAATATATCAACAGTTCATATTGCAATTATAATATGCACAAAGTGCAGGAAAATAATTAAGAACAATTTAATCTGTATTTCCTTTATGATTACATGTTAATATAACCAATATCATCTTTGAGAATGATAAATTTGATTGGATGCATGTTTTAATTCATTTTTCCATAAGTACGAAAGATTTTTCTTAGTACACATATTAATATAAAATCTAGTTTAATTTTCAACCTAGTCTTAAAATACAATGAAGTGTAAGTATTGGTAAGATTCATAGCTACGACAGGGTTAAATGAGTTATATCATCAGTAATTGGATGGAGGATTTAATATGTAATTTCAATATTTTCAATTCTTTACTGAGAAGTAAAGTGCCTAAAAAGTAATAGCCCCTTCTTAAAATTTCTAAAATATAAAATATAATTAAATACACAATATTTATTAGGTTCAAACATTGTGCACTGAATATAGTATAGTATTATCAACTTAGCAAATATGAGAAAAATCTGACAGCCACCCAGAACAGTAACTGTTTTTCCTGATTTGTTACAAAAAATAACCTCAAATAATGCAAAATATTAAATAATAGTATTAATATTTATTATTCTTCGATATAAATTGTGTTTTTGTTTGTATAAAATTGTTTAACTGACGAAAGTTATTGAAATGTTTCGCTTGCCGGCGTCCATTGTTTGTAAACAAATAACATATGACCCGATCGCCGGTTCACTATTGTTTTTAACACCAAAAAAACTAAATAATTACACCAAAAATATACAAAAAAAACAGCAAAATCCGCCTCAAAATTGCGAAGAAATCGGCAAATAAACGTAACGAAGTCGCACCGCGTTTAAAAACACCATGTGCTCGATTATCGCGCCAAAATTTGACAATAACTTTCGCATTCAAGTTTACTACGGTCACTTGCAGACACAAAAACATTACCCAAAAAACTCAATTTTATAACTCTTTCATGTAGGCAGAAAGCAAAATATTACATAGTTTTCGAAAAATAATTATTTCTACTGAAATTATACCGCCTCTAGCGGTGAGAATAAGAAACATAACGTAATGGCCGACACACAGTAGTTTCTGATGACTTAACATCTAAATGCGCAAAATACTTACGCTTTCCTCCTCTTTTTCCATTCCAGAAGGCATCTGAGGTACTGCACGGTTAATCGCCGAGTAGTCCGGTAAATCCGGAAGCTCCTCGGCGAGATATATGGGCATTGGTTTCGACGCATCCAGGGCCCTCGCCCTAAACGAGAGCTTCGACATTTTGTTGACAGAACAAAACACGCTAGCGTCGACACAAAAATGCACTTATAAAACACTTTATAGCTCCACTAGGAGGTCCAAAGGGACCGTAAACTAAACTTTGCACACTCTAGTTCGTTCCCATGATTAATTTTTGCACACACTCAGTCACAATTAATGAAAAACAATAACGAAACTTTACATATTGAGCGTACTTTACAGAAAGCCATCATGGCGGCTTTCCGTTTGGCGGACGACCATGACCAACTTCCACCTAGTACGACGTACGCGGGAAGGAAACACGCGGGAGCTATTCCAACATTTTTCGTACTTTTAATTTAATTTGCTATATTATTTACGGTTATGGCAAAAAATAAAATACTAAAATTATTAAATATTAAAATAAAATAAAATTGTTTTATAAAATTGATATTACATTATAAAATTTGTAAAAGTACAGAAATGACGCTGGAGGTTACTTGTCACACCATAAACTAAACACGTCTATATAAAACATTCCGTTTTATGCAAGCCAGTATGGTAGCCTTTTATTTTAATATTATTACTAAAAACTTAATTATAGTTATTTCATTCAGTTATTTTATTAATTTCAAGTAAAAGCCGCATAACCATAGTATAAAAATAATTTAATAAATATATTTGTTTAAAGTAGAAATCATAGACAATTATATTCAATGTTTCATTGCATGCAAAGGAATATTGCAGCTATGGATACAAAATACATGGTCAAGTGAAAATAAATATATCTTTGTTGCTTTTGTTAATTTTAAATAAACTCTTCATTACAATAAATCGATTTTAATTTAACAATAACGGCGTGATACATAAACTATATCATCGCCATCTAGTGAAATATTTTAGAACTTATTTGAATAGAAAACTGCGTTCAGCCGTTCAGCGTTACTCTCCTAAAATAAAATTGAACTATGACTAAAGCTAAATCTTCTGCTTATTGCATTGTAGTCTACAAGGTATAATAGGAACTTGATCTAGCTTCAGTGGTAGTTGTGGATTGTGGAATCAAGAAAAGTCTTTGAAGTTTGCAATACCAAACTGCAAAGCCTTGACCATCGGCATAAAGTTGCATGACTTTCAGTCATTCACCGGTTACATATCGGAGAGTGTACATCGGAACTACATGACATAGTTCCCCCATCCCCGTTCCAATAACGGACGCGCAGAGCTACGACAAGGCGCCAGCGCTACGTGGTGGAAGTGCCAAAATCTCGCAAGCGTTTTAGCACGCCATACGTAGTGCGTACTGCAGCAGTACGCACTACGTATGGCGTGGTACAATAGAGCAGTACTACTGCTCTATTGTGGAACTCGCTGCCGGAATCTTTGTTCCCTAAGACCTACAATTTGGGTGTCTTCAAGACGAGAGTGAATCGGTTTCTTCTAGGCAAGCGCGCTCCATCGTAGACCACATCGTTGCTTAACATCAGGCGAGTTGTGGTCAAGCGTAAAGCCTATGATAAAAAAAGTAGGAACCGCTAACTTTTAGTTGATGCTTGGTTCTTCTAACTCAAAAAAATATTCGAGAAAGCCCCATTATACACATCGGCAAATTATTCCACTGCCTGACAGGGGAATACTGCCACAAATAGGTAAAACTCCACTTTTAGAGTAAATCAAATCCAGTTTAAGCAAAATTAAATAATGCCCGTACTGTGTATGTAATGAGGAATGATAACTCAGACCTGCCCCAGCAAAAAGTGGTGAGGCGAAAAACCCGTATGTTTAGTCGGTATGTCACCAACCGTGGCCCCGTGGGGTCCGGAACACGCTGTCGCCTGTCTCGGTTGGCGAAGTTCTATGAGGATTTCCAGATGCCGACATTTCAGCTGATACAAAAGCTGGCGGGATATGAGTGCTCCTGCGACACATCGCGTGGAGCCAGATATCATCATCTATCCAATACATCGTCCCACTCTTGGGCACGGGTCTCCTCTCAGAACGAGAGGGACAAGCTACCACCACGCTAGCCTACTGCGTGATAACAGACTTCTCACACCGTCAATAAAATCTCAGCAGGTCACGATGTTTTCCTTCACCGTTTAAATGCGAGGTAATTAATTATTAATACGCAAATGACTTCGAGAAGTCAGAGATCACATCTGTAGACTATCACTGCACTTAGCCGAATACCCATTCCATCACTGCAGTGTGGGGGCCACGAGTCCACGACACAGCAGGCTTGAGCAGGTGCCGCGAGGGCCGAGCCGTACTGAGTTTTTGACACGCGAAGTACGTACACTTGCGTGGTCTAGTTAGATTTAGGTCTGTTGGGATTTACAGTTTCTTCGAAATAACTGCGCGCGAGTGGGTTTGCAGTAGTAAACCTTCCAATGTATAAAAATCTCGGTGATTGTAGTCGCACTCCTCCGAGACGGCTCAACCGATTTTAATGTTTGGTAGGTATGAGAATAGCTCGTAAAGTATTTTTCACCCTCGTACCCATACATTTTTTTATCGCAATTTTAGTATGTTATCACCATACTGAATAAACCAGATAATGTGTAACGTGGTGGACACGTTTTAGGAACGTGGCCGACCGGGAACTAACTAGTGGAGATAAATTACACTCGGAACACAAAAATATACAAATTTATGGACACGAGTTAGAATTCGCTAGCTAGAATTAGCTCAGGGAGGGTTCGGCGAAGGCTTCGAGGCGAGGTCCGGCTGGTAGAGGGCCTGGGTAGCTGCAGCGGGAAGGAGAAGACCGCGCGTCGTCTGCAGAGCTATTTATAGTGACGCGCGGGGTGCGGCGAGCGAGGACCATGTCACAAATGTTACATCTTTTATTTTAAAAGTGTCCATGGAGTTTCTTGCCGGATTCCTATCCATAGGATCAACTTTTTGGAACCGTGCAACTAGAGTCAGTAACGTTTCATAAACGCTTGTAAAAGCTTATTTGAAATAAAAACATTTGATTGATTGATTGAATTACAATTTTATTGGAGTCGTAAATATCTCGAGTTCGTAATTATTTTCTTAGTAATTTCGTTATTTATGTATTAAACACTTAGGAGCATACGTTATTTATGTATAAAACACTCACGCCTTTTGTCCACAGAAGTAGGCAGAAACTACAGACTTATACGACTCTTGCAAACCTCTTGTCCGGAACGGACTAACTTTTAAAATAAACAGCTACCTACCCTACATTTTTATTTCGCTATTAATTTATATTTCGCAGCAGAACTGCGCAGTTCTGCTGCGAAATATAAATTAATATTTTTTCGTGCGCACGAAACGCTGGTATTGTATAAAATAATACGAAATAAATATAACCAATGTCATGATCTTTATTGTATAAATTATGTTACAGCGGATAATTTAACGTTTATAAAATACGGGCAAATCTATTCTAATATGCTTTATTGAGAAAAATATTTCTAGTGATTGACTGATTAATTTGCTAGGATTATTTTTCACTGGTGAAATTGCACTGTAAAATGTACCAATATTTATATTTCACATCTTTAATTATTGACATAATGGTTGATTATATTTTTTTAAACTCTTTTGCCACGCAGATTTTCTTCTATAAATTCATGCCTATACAAATTCTTAGAGCCTTACTCAGTCTGACATACAAATTATGTTCCGTGTGGTGTGGGAGAGGATTCTGCGATCTTTTAGCTCAGACATCGTCGATTGCTTAGCCATTGTGACATGTCCTAAAGATAAACGGTGATAATTTATTTTTATCGATTGATGGTTGTCAGACTTTTCGAGCTTCTGATTACCACAAACTATTGTCATATGATATGTGTTGGTATGACCAGGGTCGGACTGGGTCTGTGGGGCCCGGGTGCCCCCCCACAAGCATTCGCCTGCGCGGGTCTCTTACCCCTCGCCTGTCTTAGGGCAAGCCCTGCAGGCATGGCCCCGCGCCGGCCACCTCGACTGTATGGCTTGTCTGATGCTGCGTATACTACTATTTATGATTCAATTAAAAATGTAAACTAAATATAATTTTACAGTACAACAACAACAGCTGCTATATAAAATATACAGATAAAAACATAATAATTTTTAGTGTGTGCAATAAATATAGTGACTTAAAATTTAGTAAATTCGCTTAACAATAGTGTTCATTGCAATTATTATATCATATTTTGTTCAGCTCATGACAAACTTAAATCCAGACACAAAACTTTGTAAAGGGCGTCTAAATATTTTATGTTAAAAAAAGTATTTAATAAGCATGGCAACGTTACATATTTTTTTTTTCTAAATTTAACGATATTTTTTATATTACTTTACTAAAAAATATATAAATTGTGAAGTGAAGCATTTTTATTTATACAGTTTTTCTTTATATTGCAAGACTATAAATGCGTGTTGCCATGAAATAAATTAATCAAAGTATAAAAAAAACAGTAATTTTGTACAACTTAATCAAATAGGTATCTTATCTAGTAATATGCATAAATATCGTAAATACTATGGGAGTGGAATGTGATAACTGTTAAAATATTGTCCAACGAACTGATTTAATTAATTTCCCAGTCCCAACTGTGGGCCTAAGGCTAAAGCGCCAGCCTTGAGCGCGAAATTTAAATTTTTCATGGTTTTTCGCAAATTAGTCGACAAACCACATTCTAGGTACATGACAGTAGAAATTGCGACGGTTGAGTAGTAAAACTTGCTTAAAAATGGTTATCGTCAAACATTTTGGTGTAAAATAGTGGATTCGGCGAAAATTGTAAATTTTGCACCTAAATCTCGATAGTGATTTTTAAGCAAAGTTTTAATACTTTAAACCTTTGTTTTTGTATCATCATCAAACAATCAATAAATAATATCACCGTATCAGGCCTACTAAGACATCGATGATGATGATAATAATGATGAAATATATAAATTTTATTGATAATAAAATTATAAAATTACCTGATATTTTCTGACGGAGAATAGGAAAAAATAAACATTTCATTGGATCTATAGATGAAAAGAAAATTACTTTGAAACCTTCAACTAATCAGAAGTTTACAGAGTTTATTGATTCGTGGGTTTAAAATCAAATAACTTGCGGCAGAATATCAAGCGGAGACCGCGTTTGGGCAAACGTAGAGTGGGATGCCCTGCGATACGATGGACCGACGATTTGAAGAAGGTGGCTGGCAGTGGATGGATGCGAGCTGCTCAGGACCGGGATGGTTGGCGTTCTTTGGGGGAGGCCTACGTTCAGCAGCGGACGGCAATAGACTTATATGATGATGATGAGAATATCAAAATGTCAGTTCTTATTTTTTTTTTATTGTGTTTTAGCATTACATAATGCAAAATGTTCACAAAGATAAGAATTTTCTAATGAAAGAAAATTTGTAGTGAAAAAAAAAAGCCGAGATCGATTTTCTCCTTTCATTAGAAATTTTCTTTCATTATAAAATTCATATCTTAGTGAACATGTCAGTTGTTAGTTCATTCCTCTCGCATAGTATTTAAGATGGTTCCCTAAAATTATCTTAACATCCGCAAATCATTAACAAACAGACCACACTAACATACATAACAAAACATACTATTTTATATTAACATTACTTATAGTTTCCTCACTCAGATTTATTCAATTTGTTTACATCAGTTGTTATTATTTCGCCTTCGGCTAAAAATATAAATGTTTTTTCCCAAACACATTCTAGAATCATGGATCATTGATGTTTGAAGAATATATTATAATAACCAAAATCGGTTTTTAAACGACAAATTTATTTAACGTGCCGTTAACAAATAAATCTCGTGTCATCTCTCTCTAGCACAGTAGTCCGTGCGAAACCGTGCGAAAGTGACATGACTTTTGCACTGGGTACATAAAATTATCCGAGCACTATAATAAAAAAAAATATTTACACTGAAAACTTTCTTTTAAGGAAGTCGGTCAAGTGTTGAGATATCAGATTTGTACGTTGAGCGAAAGAGATGGAACTATATAACCTGTATAGCGGCATCTCTATCACACAGCGGAGACAATGATTTCGTGTGTGAACATTATACTATGTATGTGTGCTGTAAGATATAATAATATAAGTATGATTCATTGAAAAAATCTAAATAAAGGATAAAATGTGAAATTATCCAAACTACTGATGTAAACAATGACATATCCATATCAAAATTATACTTTAGTCTTTCTCAATATATATATTTTCCTAAAATACACTCTTTATCATGATATCTAGATGTTTTTTTTTATCGATCGTCATATACCAGTTTTATACAAAAGGGCCAACTAAAATTGCACCTTTATAATCAAAATTAATCCAAATTCTACATAATTTGTTATTACATAAAGGTCTTTGCTCACTACATCGTACCACGAGCGAATCAAAAACAGTCTTTCGTCTAAAAGTCAAAGTATTAACCCTAGTGATACTTAGATACCATCCTTATTTTTCCTCCGATTTTGAACTCTATTTTCTTTACAGAAAGGAGTTGAAAATATTGTACTTGTAGTATACTTGGTATGGCTGAAATACTTCAGCTGCCGTGGTATGGTACGGAGAATCCACAACAGCAGTTCTATTTTCAACTCTATTACAATATTATAAGTATAATTTTTAATAATCACTAAGAAAATACTAAAGTCGTTCTCAAAAAAATCAAAATCTTGACATGTTTTTGTCCATTCCGTGGTACGCTGCAGCAGACGTAGTCCTTGAATAATTAAAAAATGAATTAAAAATAATGACTATATTTTTGTCAAGAGAGTCAGTGAGAGGGGTCTCACTCACACATAACACGTCTAAGGGAGACTGGACATTTTTTTGTTGAATTTACAAGATTTTTTGGAAGTCAAAAATTGTATTGACAAAAATGTAGGCTTTGCTCCTTGATCAACAAATGATAGTCCCAAATTCGATGCTCAAGTTAGTTATTCTATTATACAATAATAATAACAACGAAGTTATTTCTCAGAAATGATATATTTTAAAAGGTTAGCAGCTAAAGTGGTAATTCTCAGCTGACAATTGTTGGAGCAAATGATTTCGGTTGGAGACCGCGTATAGGCAAGTGTGGGACGCCCGATAGTCAGATGAAGTGACGACTTGCGACTGGGAAAAGAGCTGATAAGATGATGAGATGATAGAGCTGATGAAACAAGCCTATTGTAAAATATAATGAAATATAAGACGTTCACTGAAAAAAATATTTAAATTGACTAACAAAGTTCCAAGGTTCCGTTTAAAATTTTTGTGGATGGGAGGGGATGCTCTGTCCGTTTCCCGCAAAAGATTGTAGTATATAAATTGTATGGCATATCTGATTGTGACGTCACAAGCCGATACAGTGTGCTCTCTGTCTAGCATAAAATGAAAATGTTTATAACTTCGTTATTTTTGAGCCAATTTTAATTTTGTATTTCTTCTCTATTTATGTTCATCTTTTTTGTGGGACCATAAAAAATATTAGTCAACTAGCGTATTCGAAAGGTTAATCATTTTTCAACCCCACATTAAGTTAAAATAAGGTTGATATTGATATATCGTCCTCTTTATACTTTTCTGCCTACCCTTTTCTTGGAATACAGAGGTGTGTCATTCTCAAATCCTAAATATTAACTCTGGGCATAATGTCGGTAATAATTAAAAACTATTGAGCATTTATTAGATTTTAGTTGTATTAATTATTGATTTCGTACATATTTTTATTATTATGCCATTAATTTGTAAGCGATCATTTGAAGCGTGCCTGCCGCAAAAACGACTTTTATCATATTTGATTTCAATACAAATTTCCAACTTCAGATTATAATAAATAAGGTAGATACATTGAAAGTGCAGCTCCAACGATATTTCGGATACTCATTGAATTCGATATAATCAAAGACATGGTAACATTTGCACACAAAAATATTGCGATAAAAAAAATAATCACGATTTATTTTGGTCTTTATTTTTACAAAGTTTCAGTCGCTCGTGCCTAATCGAATCAGTGAATATTTTTAAATGAAAATAAATTATTTACAACGTTAATTCAATCATTGTTTTAACATTTCGATAAAAAAAGAACAATTTTATAGTCAGGATAGAAAATTCTATTGGTCGTAAGTAAATTTGTTACTTCGCGACTCACTTTTTGAGTTTTTTGTTTCCTTTGTCTTTGCAATTGACTTTCTACTAACAGGCGATTGGCAGAAAAAAAATGCCATTGCTAATATCTAAATTAGCAAGATATTGCCCAAAATATTGTCACGTGCCAACAAAGGCGCGCGTTCGCCATCGCTGTTTTAGGAATTATAAATATCTTCGATAGTTTCGTAAGGCTTGTTGCACACGTACCACAACGTCGCGACAAAGGGTGGTCAAGCTGTGGTTACGCGTGAATAGGGTTCGCTTCTTGTGGTTTTCAATCAAATATATCGGAGCTAACAGACTGTTTATAATTATCAGAGCAACTAGGGAAATTAAACTTTATCTCAATGGGATAAAATACATGTCAGGATGACAGCTGTCGTGTACGGTGTTTATTCTAAACTATCCTTTTTGTCGTTGAAATATAGTTTAATATCCTTAGTTGCTCAGATAATGTTGAGCAGTTTGTATGCGCAGATATCTTTGATGCTGACTGTACAGTCGTCAGCACATCAGGTTATACAAAACTGTCAAATTTCTTCAGATGATTTTAAACCTTAAAATGTGAATGATTAAGTTCAAAATCAACTGAGACAATTTAACATTTTGTGGTTACCTGATGTGCTGGTCGCTAGTTCATGGTGTCGCTAGTGGTTGTGTTACCGACCACGTATCACACACGTGGTCGATGACGACAAAATGTGGTCCGTGTGAATTGAACTAGTTATCTTAATACAAATTAGAGCTCGCCCACGTTTTGTGGTTTGGTTGTGGTCGGGATGTGGTCATGTTGTGGTTGTGGGAGGTGCGAAACAAGCCTTAGCTGGTTCAAGAATCTGAATGCTGCAAATGCTAGAGACGCAATAGGGCAGGATCCACACAATCGATTTTAAATTGTATTAAAATGTTTTCTCAATCGCAATGCTAATTGTATCTCGTGTGTTTGAGGCCTTATTTCGAAAATTGAAAGATCTATTGAAATCAACTATAATAACAAAATATGTGAAGGAAAATACCAAGAGCTTAGTGAAACATTTATATATTCAATTCATAATTCGGTATTTAAATAGGATTTTTAAAGAAATAGTATCAAAATATAAATAAATAAATCAATGATATTATGCTAGAATCAAAGAATGTGAAATAATCTATAGTTTCTGCCTACCATGTAGTAAAAAACGGCGTGAGTATTTATTAAATAATAAGTAACCCGCCAATTTTGAGACTAAAGGTAGCCTATTTCCTTTCTTGGATGCAATAACCAAATTTTATCGAAATCTTTTCATCAGTTTGGGTGTGAAAAGGTAACAAATGTACATACTGAATTTTGACTATATTCATGAAAAAAAATTGATTTATTACAACATATCTTGATACTATTTCTTGTTAATAATTTTGATACTTGATACATCTGTTTTATAGTACATTTTAAGGCTTTTATATTTACAATGTTTAGCGAAAATGCGATAATGTTGTACAATAGTTAAAACATAAATATTTTACAGGAATGTGCAAAATCGTATTTCTATTTTAGTAAAGGTATCTTACACACGAGCGACTAACTTCTTCAAAGTTCATAGAAAAAACAAATGCGATTTATGTTTGGTTATTTTTTTTTACAAAGATTTAGTCGCTCGTGTGTTGACAGGCCTAATATAATGAATGATTTTTTTTCGTAATGAAATGTTATTATTCACAATTTTAATCGATATAATTAAATCATTGTTTTAAAATGTTGATCAAAATATAAATAAAAATTATTCATAATTCATTTTTATTG
The DNA here is from genome assembly GCA_958496365.1 of Subacronicta megacephala. Lineage (NCBI taxonomy): Eukaryota > Metazoa > Arthropoda > Insecta > Lepidoptera > Noctuidae > Subacronicta > Subacronicta megacephala. The sequence continues at coordinate 2,775,769 of OY292540.1, read as the reverse complement.
CAACTAAAAAGCCCATAGCATAGAAAAATAATAAATCATAATTTCACCATATAAAATCAATTAAAATTGTAAACAATTAAATAAATGACAAAATAAAAAAAGAGAATTAATTAAAACAATAATTTATTTTGGATTAAAAAAAAATAATACGATTCCATATTCCTAGTGTTTGAGTATCATAATTTCATTTTTTTTTCAAATTACATACATTTTCATACAAAATTCATATTTTTCACAGGACTGTTTTGATGTAAAATTATCTACTAATCTTTTGTATTAAAAATTTGTACAATGCCTTGAGATGATAGCCACTATTCTGCTTACACCCTAAAGAATAAAGCTTGAATGTTTCAAACATAATTTGAGTGATTTTAGTCATGAACCAACATTCTCTAAAACGTCAAAATACGTCCTATTTCATTCAAAAAACATGTTTTAATTACAATATTTTTCTTTCTCTAGTAGTAGTCAATTGTCGCAAAATGATAGATTTACTCAAAATAAAATTAATGAAATTGAGAAATTTCCTCAAAAGCATCACATCTACTTGTGAGATTTTTTCTCAAAAACCTAATTTGTAATTTTTTACTGCACGTAACTTTGACATATTTTAGAGAAAATTGGTTAAGTTTTGCTATTCTCAAAAACCTTCACGGCTCGTCCCTCAGGGTGTAATCAGAAGTCTACATACAAAGTTTAGTAGATATTTTCTCAGTTTATCTAAGGGTTAATGTAATCAGCTCTCATCGACGATGGAGTCTTCTGATCTTTCGGAGCTCATGCAGTCTCCCTTAGGAGCCACTTTCGAAGGCTTGGCAGTCTTGCCGACAAAGATTTCTACCTCCTGGAAGGAAATTATTTTTCTTTGAAAAATGTATATTCTGGTCATATTAAATGCTTTTCTTGTATCTACACTAAAGGAAAGATTTGTATGTTTGTATCGAATAAACTCAAGAACTACTGGAGAGATTCCAAAAAATACTTTCGCGAACGTAGTGTAAAAAAGAGGATTTCGAGGATTTAAAGTAGTGTAAGTTGCAGATGCGTTGCTGAGCCTATTTAAGGAAAAGGGAGGGAAAGTGAATAGTGAAGGAAGGGGACTGAGGGAGAAATCGGTACATTATTCTTGGCCCATAAAAAAATTTAGTGTATGTGACAAGTTGATTATTATTTTCTGCGAAATCTTTATAGTATTTTTTTTATTAAGCGTACAATTTCGTACAGTCGCCAGCACATCAGGTTATACAAAACTGTCAATTCTCCAAATGATTTTTAACCTTAAAATGTTGCCGAAGCTCAAAATCAACTGCGATCATTTGACATGTTGTGGTAACTTGATGTTTTTTTTTTTTTTATGGGATAACTCGGCAAACGAGCAGGCGAGCTACCTGATGGTAAGTAGTCATCGCCGCCCATGGACATCTGCAAAACCGAAGGAGTTGCAGATGCGCTGCCGAGCCTATTTAGGGAAAGGGAGGGGAAGGAGAAAAGGAGAAGGAAGGGGATCGGGGGAGGAATTGGGCCTCCGGCCCTCTCGCTCACCGAACGAAGCGCAGTAACGAAACGCTACTACTCGGACGTCGGTCTTCTGCGAGAGTGTGGTACTTCCCCGGTCAAGCCGGCCCATTCATGCTGCGAACAGCGTGGCCCTACCACGACAGGACTGGATGTGCTGGCGATCATACATTTTTCGTACATATTTTAGACATAAGACTAAAGTTCGTATGTCTATGACGCCAACATGATGCGACAGCGTATAATAACGCTGCAGCCATGATTTTCAGTACTGCGTACAGCATAAGATGCATATTAGTGAAATGTTTGAAATTTGTACCAATGTTCATTTCTTTTTTTTTTCAAGTGTTATTTTTGTATGCCACAACGTGGCAAAACATGTAAGAGCTCATTCACACTAATCCGTTTCGTGTTTTTTGACGAATCGTCTTTTTTCACTAATCGTTACTTTGATTTGTACGGGCGGCTATACATTTTAATTGCCCGTGTTCACACTATTACGGAGTCGTGAAAAATGACGGATACGTCTTACATGACGTTTCGTCGTTTTTCGAAAACCTTGTTTTAAATCACGAATCGTTATGACGGATCGGTCGGAACGACGATGCAAGGTAATAGGTACCAACAAAAGATAGTCATATTCACATCCATCGTGTTGATAGTTCGTCCACGACTGAATCATGAAATCAGTGTGAACATTCTATTCGGATATTTTGATGAATCGTGAAAAAACTCGATTCCGTATGCAATGTGAACGTTCATCCGTCATTACGTATCGTCTTTTTAGACGAATCGTCGTTGACGGACCCAGTGTGAATGAGCCGTAAGGATACCTTCAACAAACCTAACATTTTATATTGCAACTTCTCATTGTCATGTACACTCATGTTTTCACATATAAATAATCTTATCTATAATGTAGTACCTGGCTGCCTTCGATGCCCATGTCTCTGTGTTGCTCGCTGCTGGTGCCGGGCGCGGCCGCTCGCTGCGCCATCTGTCGCTCGCGCGCTACACGTCTGCAAATTTACATTATACAGATAATTTATCATTTAATTCGTTATTATCATCATTATGTTAGGTATATGGAGAAGAGTGCATAGTACTTGAGATGTGTACAAACAAGGTGGAACTGTACGGTTGGCTGTTTGGATTTATAAGATGTTAATCATTTGGGATACTTCAAATATTTTTTTTCACTTCAGTAGCTCAAACATGTAGGTGTTGCTGCCTGGAATCAGTGAGCAAAATGCGATTTTGCTCACTGAGTGAGACTAAGTAACTTTTTTTTATTTATTTTTTTCAGAAAGCTGCTAATATCTTATTCAGCCTTGGGTTAATCATACAATTCGAAACATTCACTCTCCCCCCATTAGAAAGAGGGAGAGACAAAGACCAGCCCTTTCGACGTTCCGATTTTGAATTTGACCTCAAAGACAAACACGTTCGGAATTTTGTACTAACTAAAGGAATTTTGCAAAAAGAAAATTATGTCTTTTAATGTAATTTATTGAATTTTTTACTTATTGTTGTATTTAAACGAAAATAAGTATTTACTGCAAATAAATTGATATTTAACCTGTAAATATTTATTTCTAGTTTCAATAAAATATGTTAGGTACGTAATAAATTTTATCTCCTGTGTTCTCGCTGCTGAAGTGAAAAATTATGTGTGTTACACAAGAGTAAAGTTTTTTTGCATCTCGTGCCTTTGAATCCCTCGCCACACTCAGTATTCAAAATCGGCACTCGCAGCAAAAAACGACTTTGCTCTCTTGTTGCACAAATAACTATTTTCCATGTACCATCACATATTTATCTCTCATGCACTCTCAGATCCGGAACACGATGAAACACTCTTAATTCACCGGTATGTTATGTAATAGAGAGCATATCTTCATTAAATGGACAAATTCAAAATTTTGCAAACTATGAAGAATTTCATAGAAAAACCCGAATAACTCTGCTCAACCTGGGATCGAATCAAGGACATCATGCTAGATTCATACGTTGTTGGATTTGGGTAGTGCACACATACCAAAATGGGTAAGATTTGAAGGTTTCTTACTCTTTTTCAATTCCAACTTGAGATAGCTAGTATGTAACAGATTCATTATAACATAATAATATGCATCATCATCATTATCAACCCATTATCCACTTAGTGTCCCACTAGTGGGCACTGGTCTCCTCTCAGAACGAGGGGATGAAGCTACATTACATATTAAAAGAACGGTGAAGTAAAACATCATGACGGAGCCTGCACGCCTGAGAGAATACATTGTAAATGATTATGAATCATCATCAATCATCATCAAACTATATAATGTCCACTGCTGGGCACGGGTCTCCTCTCAGAATGAGAGGGATCAGATTAGCTCACCACTCTAGCCTACTGCGGGTTGGCAGACTTCACACGCCCTCAAGAAAATCTCTCAGGCATGCAGGTTTCCTCACGATGTTTTCCTTCACCGTTTAAGCGCGTGATAATTAATTATTAATATGCACATGACTTCGAAAAGTCAGAGGTGCGTGCCTAGGATTCGAACTCGAGACCTTTAACTTGGCAGTCCAATGGTCATATCACTAGGCTATCACTGCTATCAATGCACTGAAAAAATAAATACACGTGATATATTATTACACTTTCCCTCCCCCTTGGGATATTTCGTGATTTTTCATGGACCCCCCCCCCCCCCTTTCGAGCCTCACGTGATTAATGGACAGTTCCTAGGTGGTAGATGTCGCCCCTCACCTCCTGTGTTCCAGCATGGCCTTCCTGTCGGCCTCCCTCTTCTCGGCGGCGAGGCGCGCCCTCTCGTTCTTGAGGGCGGGCGCTGCGCGGGCGCGGCGCGGGGGGGACGCGGCCGGGGCCAACGGCTGCGGCTTCGCTGGTGTTGCTATCTGAAAATATACATTACATTTATTAGCATACTAGCTTTAGCTCGCGACTTCGCGAAAAATCAATAGATTTTTCCCAATCCAGTGGGAATTTCCCAAAACATCGTTATAAATTAAAGCCTATATGTTATTCTGATGTATAAACAATAATACTGTAAAGTTTCATCAAAATCCGTTCAGCAGTTTTTGCGTGAAAGAGTAACAAACATCCATCCGACCATCGATCCATCCTTCCATTATCACAAACTTTCATATTTATAATATTAAGTAGGAAATAGGATTATAATATTAGTAGGACTGTCATGATTGTATTCTTAAAGGGAAAAGCAGAAATGTATTAATGTACATCCGCAATTTACGAGTATGTTTTGGTATTGTAATAGATGAAGAGACTATTACCAATAATCAGGCCCAAATACAAACTCCGAGCTGCTACTGAGAATTAAAAAAAAAAAAACCTAATAACACTGCTTGACCTGGAAATTAACTCCGAGACCTCTAGCATGGTAGCAGCTAACGCAATAATAAGGTAACTGGGTATCATGATTACTTTTTATTTTTAATTCTAGATAGCGCTAGACTGCCTCGTTAGCCTAGAGGTCCCAATCGCGACTGCTACGCTAGAAGTCTTGGTTTCGATCCCCAGGTCAGCAGTGTTATTGGGTTTTTCTATGAAATCCTCAGTAGCTTTGTGCCCGGTGAATGGCAATAGACTCGCCCCCTATTACATAGGACCTAAATATACCGGCGAACTGTGGGTGTACATTAAGTGCACCTCTGCCTAACCCTTCGGGGAATACAGGCGTGATGGTATGTATGTAGATAGCGCTGAATTGTGGTGAACTTGGAATAACGGTATTTCTACCATCCGTGAATTCACTACTCCCCAGCAGTAGTATCAATGGGTCACACGACCAGGGAAGTACTACCCTCACACAGAATATCGACGTCAAGTAGCAGTATGCATACTGTTGCGTTTCGTATGGTGAGTGTGGAGCCCAATTCCTCCCTCCGTCCCATTCCTACTCTTTTCCCTCCCTTTTCCTTAGATAGGCTCGGTATCGTATCAAATCTGCAACTTCTTTGGATTTGCAGATGTTCATGGGCAGCGATGACTACGCACCTTCAGGTATCTCCCCTGCTCGTTTGCCAAGTTATGCCATAAAAAAACGACCATGACAGGCTGTGGTCATCCCTTTAAAGAGGGCATCATACAGCTCACCTCCTGCCAGTTATTGGCTTTCAGCTCGGCGATCTGCTGATACAGAGCATCCACATTGTTGACCTGGAGGCACACCATGTCCCAGAACCCTTGCAGGTCCTCAACCGTGGTGGGGAACGGCTCGTCCAGTCGCTCGTTGATATTGTTGTAGCAGAGACCTGGAAATTTTAGAATATCGACTTTAATAAGACTTAGAAGCGGCGGTAGCCTAATGGCTAGGACGTCGGACTTGCGATCATGTGGTGGCCGAAACCCACCCATTGCACTTTCGACGTGAACCCACTCGTAACACAAGCATTTAGCTTAGTACGAGGGGTTAACAAGAATATTTGTAATGTGCGCAGTAAGTTTTTGAAAAAATTACTAACTAATAACGACATTACTCGTAGAACTGCTACTCTCAAGTGGAGATGGACGGGGCACGTATGTCGTAGAGAGGACGGGAGCTGGAGTCGTAAGATCCGTGATTGGGAACCGAGGACCGGTCGTGGAAGTGTCGATCGACCCCCGGCTAGATGGAGCGACGACATACGGCCGAAATTAATAATCAATCCTAATCCAAATTTTGCCATCCCAGATTGCCTTTTCAATCTATTATGGAGGTGAAGGATGTTAATAACCAATCCACGGATTGAGTTTACTATCTTTAGAATCAAACCATCTTTAGGAGGGCGGACCACACATTATGGATTGACCTCTGTTCGAAAATGACAGTTTGTGCGTGTCAATAACCTATCCGTCCATTTTGAAGTTTACTCCGATTGATGGAAACAATCGCAGATTGCAATCCAAGGAAGTTCGGGGATTGATGATTAGTTATCGTGAAATACTCAAAATAATTTGTATATAAATGGTATTTCCAGACGTTTTTTTTGTTCCTCATTTTTTAGTTTGTTGTTGGTATCATTCGTTGTTATTATTTTGTTACCTTCTACCAAGTTTAGAAGAAAATTTGTCTCTATTTTACGAGGTCGAGGGGCTCGCCTTTTACCTAGTAACAAAACATTATAAGTAATATAATCATAGAGATTTATTGTAAATGCGAGGCAAACTTAGCGTGACCGCTGGGAAGTGCAACAAAAAACATTTCTATAAAATGAAATATTGAGTTCTTAATATTTCGCCATCCATTTTACAAAATGATAAAAGATCACACACAAATTGATACAAACTCACAGAGCATAATCACGTTTACAAAAAACACACAAGTGTACTAAAATTCATCCAGCTGCGGCGTCAAAAAAACAGGGTGCCCACGTTCCGTTTTCGTCCAAATAGGTTTGAACAATGCATTTTAAAATGCACAAAAACTGATGGGCCGAAATTTATATGTGTTTTTACACATCTGGTTGTTTGTTTTAAGTACTTATTGAGTATTTTTTTCATTTGAATACGTATAACGTATAACTTTCGAGAGGAAAAGGATCGCTTGCAATCTATCGTTTGCAAAAAACATGGAGCGCACAGTTTTGTTATTGGCATGTGGATTGGAGATCTATGCATCGATAGGCAACAATCTCAGATTGGTTTTAATCTTGGATAGGAGATACATTATTAATTTCGGCCGATAGTGAAGGCAGCGGGGAAGAAATGGACTAGAGTAGCCCAGAGCAGAAACTGACCAACTGATGATGGATACTAACCAAACACTGCTATATTATATATAAAAATAAATTGCCGTTCGTAATAGTCTCGCTAAAACACTAGAACGGATATTTTTGAAATATTTATAATATTTGTTGTTGTTTCCACAATTAATATCTCACCATTAAAACATTGTTGAAGAATTCAGAAAATATGGAAAAATTGGACCCTTAAGGTCGGACAGGGGGGACCCTTAGGGTCGGATACATAATATGTACTAGCTTTCCGCCCACGGCTTCGCCCGCGTGTTTTCTCATAGAAACTTTCATCCCCTATTTTATCCCCTTGGGGGTAGAATTAATCAAAATCCTTTCTTAGCGGATGCCTACGTCATAACATCTACCTGCATGCAAAATTTAAGCAGTGATAGCCTAGTGATATGACCATTGGACTGCCAAGTCAAAGGTCTCGAGTTCGAATCCAAGTATTAATAATTAATTATCACGCGCTTAAATGGTGAAGGAAAACATCGTGAGGAAACCTGCATGCCTGAGAGATTTTCTTGACGGCGTGTGAAGTCAGCCAACCCGCAGTAGGCTAGCGTGGCGGACTATAGCCTAATCCCTCTCCTACTGAGAGGAGACCCGTGCCCAGCAGTGGGACAATGTAATGGGTTGATGATGATGATGATGTTACTTTGTATAAAGGTGTATGGCACGTATTGTTAACGAAGAAACTAGAGACTAGACCAATCAGTCAGTCCAATGCTGTCAAACGTATGTTACCTTCAAACTGCTGCATTTTCTGCGTGGCCAGCAACCTTGCCTTTCCGGATGCGGCGCGCAGGAAACCCAGGATCTCCTCAGTCACATCCTCGCGATTCTGAAAGCATTATGACAAATAGTTTTAGTAAAATCTCAACTTCAGGCTGCAACAAAAAATTTCATTGAAAGGAAAAGCGGATAACACAGTTCAGGAATCAATCAGTAGACGCATTTATGAATAGTAGACCAATGAGACCTCTTCAGACTTAATAATTTATTTTGATTGGAGCACTTTCTGATTCTTATCCTCTTTCTTCTTTGTACTCCTTTTTAAGCACATTGCGAGCACGGAGGAGTGTGAGACTTGGCATGATTAATGTTTATATGGGACCGTCCATTAATCACGTGATTTTTTTGCCATTTTTTAACCCCCCCTCCCCCTTGGTGATACATGGTGAGGTTTAAGACTATCCCCCCCCACCCCTATATCACGTGATTTTTTAGAAAAAATAAATTGCCACTTTTCTTTCTACAATTTTGTAAATACTTCAATGCAATTCTTTCAAAACAAAAGAATTAGCAATTCCGACTATCCGAATTATATTTGCAGACATTTTTGCGATAACAAAAGATTCAGCCATGAAAACACTTGACTAAATAATGTTTAACATTGATGACACTAAACATTTACAAGTGAATTTAAATTTATTATAATTAAGTATTAATTTATTTAAAACAGAATAAGGTCATTCATTATTATCATTCCATCCTTGAGTTTCGGTGGCCAATATTATCGCCATATAGAAGAGAATGTTTGCTATACTTGTTGAATTTTATGTTTAATTATTTGAATTGGAATTTAGTAAATTAGGAATTAAATCCTAGATATATGGGGCTGACATGGTCTATTATGTGACTACAAGCCCCTAAATAAAATAAAAAGATTAAAAAAAAAAACCTAGATCAGACAATTTTTTTTTAACAACAGGTGGAGTAGAGCCTGTATAAAATATTATCCAAATATTGAAAAAATAATTTAAAATGAGCAGTTATGTCCTAAGATATAGAAGGATGCCTATCCCTTTCCTGCAAAACTAGAATACAAGTTATGGTGCTCTTTCGGTTTGACAGCAAACTGCTCACACACTTAAACTGTTGAAATCGTTTTGATGAAATTCGGTATGAAGATAGTTTGAGACCCTAGAAATGACATAGGCTACCTTTTAACTCAAAAACTCCTTTGGGATGCCGTAGTTAACAGGTTAAAAATTTTGAAAAATAATATTGCCTGTTAATGCCTCATTAGTCTAGTGGTCCTAAGCCCGACTGCTATGCAGTCCTGGATTCGATCCACAGGACGAGTTGTGTTATTGGTTTTTTTATGAAATTCGCACTAGCAGCTTGGAATCCGGATTTGTGTCCGACATGCCTGCCTAAACGTACCGGCGAATTGTGAGTGTACATGAGTGCACCTCTGGCTAACCCTTCGGGGAATACAGGCGTGATGGTATTAACTTTTGATTATTATTTTTTAATAACATAACAATGTTAAGAATCATCAAGTTTTTTTAACATCACCAGTCTTGTCTCGCTGCTCGAGCAATTCTATTAACTCTGTGCTAAAGCTCTAAATGAGCCATAAAACTTAGTTTAAACCATCATAAAAACTTCTTCACATCGCATAGCTTTATACAACCACAAACCAGTTCGGTAGACCATGTCTAATTGCAGAAATAAAACTATAACAATTCGTTGCGCCATTCATATACAAGGTCTTTTAAACAATCAAAAGAGCTTTTTGTTAATTTTCATATGCACAGTCAAGTATGGATTTGATCTTTCTTAACACAGAAACCAATAGGAACAGGACTCGAAAGTCAACAGTCATACTAACTATCATTGAAGCATTTGGAAATGGCTTTTTGTTATGTATCCCTTTCGTGGCCCACAGCTGGAAAAAGTCCTCCCCTAACGTCAGGATTCTCTATCCTGGGCCTCTTTACACGATGGTAGAAAGCGATGGAGATCATCACGCTAAAAAAATGGCATTGGTGAGAAAACAATCAGAACTGATAAGTATTTGAGGTTCTTAATTGGAGACTACATACTGAAAAACGATCACTAGACAGCCTCAAACTGAATGGAGAAACTACCTGTTAATGTTGTCATCGCATATTTTGCGGAAAGTACATAACATAATCTCAGACAATCCAGAAAAGGTCCGATTTCGATGATTACCACAACTAAATAAGGGAGATGACGTTTGTATAATACGCGCATATTTGTGCGAATTGTGCGCTGAACAGGTTTGGCAGGCAGCAAAAGCTACTAAGAACTGTAGAGCAATGAGGTAGAGGGAAGGAAATTGGCCATTCTGTACGTAGATTCGTTATTCTGTTACATTGGTTAGAGACGAGATTAAGCGAAGACTGAATTATGTCGACGTATTTGAGTGGCGATCATAAGACGTAAGAAGAGAAGATGATATCTCACCTGTAAGTCTTCCAATTCCTTCTCAGCGGTAGCGGCGAGCGCCAACAACCTCTCAGTCTCCTTCTTCTCCAAGTTGAGGAAATAATACGCATCCTTCACCACCTCCTTAACACCATTCGTATCACCATTAACACTACATATCACCGGCTCATCACCATCGAGTTTTATCACAGAAACACCATTAGTAACCGACACCGCACAGGCCTCATTCTCCTTTTCAGTATTTTCCACTTTAGGAATGTCCTCTTCAACCTTTTGCGGAAACACGTCACTTTTAACACACTTCTTTGGCGACAGGATAGGCAGCTGGGCGCGGAACTCTGGCCTAAGATGCCTAAGGACTGGTAGGGAGACGCTGGAGTCCATCTCTCCATTTGGACTAGTGCAGACTTTCTCTGCTTCTTCCACCTTTTTAGGCAGTCTTTCTGGAGTGTTCAAAGACTTTTCGGTTAACACTTTCGGGTCTTCGTCCTCGCTTGAGCTTTTGAGTTTGTGGCGCTTTTGGTTGAAAAAGCCTTGAGCTAGAGCCCCTGGGCCGTACAACCGTTCGACACGTTGTTGGATAAAGCTCTTCATAGGACTTGTCAGCTGCTCCCCATTCTCCTTAGTAATTTCCACCCGTTTCGACACTCCATTAGAAGATATGGTGTAAGACTCAGAACTGAATCTGGTCTCTTTACCATTAGAAGTGACAGACTTCCTAAAATTCGTCTCTGAGTAACTGGACTTGAAGGTGATCTCTTTAGCATTGTCCACTTCATCGGTTTTATGAAGCATTGAGCTCGCGAAGTTTTTACTCTCGCTCGATATGTAGGGACGGCTTGTAGTCGTCATGTTGCCTAAGAAGTCGTTCTTCAACTGCTTATTTTCAGCCGCCATGTATACATTAAACGGGGACGTGGCCAGATATGGATCAGTGTGCGCCTTAGTAGGCGCTTTCTGTGTCAAATCGGCACGCGTATCATGAGGCCCAAATGTTGGAACCAGCAGTTTATTCGCGCTGACAGGAACTGGTACGAGGAGCGAGTTATTTTCACTTCTATATTGGTAAGTATGTGTAATGGGTCTTATGGGGGAGGCTTCCCGGCTTTTATTTATATCCTGCCGTAACTTCGAATCGTACGTAGTAAGATTTGTGTACCCATTTACGGAGCAGGCTAAATTCAAATAGCTAGGTTTTTTATGTGGAATATCGTCCCTTTTCTTATGGTGTCCCCTCGATCTATGGCTAGAGGTGTCTACATAAACTTTGGGGGGTGGTTTGAGGAGATTCTCGGACGGTTTCCTAGGGGTTGGTGTGGAGTCTTCTGGGGTTCGGACAGGGGTGGCGATGGGGGTTGGAGTTATGAGATAATTGGGCTGTAGGTTAGAGGCTGCCCGTTCCTGGAGTCGTGATGTGAAGTCTCGAATCCGACTAGTTGTTGACGACGGTGTGAGGAGATTCAAGCTTCCGGACGTGGTATCTGGAATGACAAAACAAAATCCACGTGAATAATTTAGTGGAATGCTGTGCACGACATAATTTTGTCAACGGTTATAAAATTATTTCGGGGTACATATTAGCCTAACCTAGAGTTAGCCTGATCAAATGACCTTAAATAGCTAAATCGGATGTGGGGGCCATAAGAGAAGATACATGCGGCCTGCAGTATTAAATAAAAGACCTAATTTAACACAATGATCACTGAGCATTGATCTTATATCTACTACAAAGTAAACGCAAAAAAACCTGCAATAACAGCCAAAAAGTAAACACAGTTTTCAACACAGAACACCAAAACATGAATGGAATGAAGCAACAACACTATCTAGGACACAGATAATCCACAGATTAAACGTAACACACACTATTACCAAACCCCACACACTAAGGTCGAAACCAAATTAAAACCTCTTTCATAAACTCACAAAAATGAAAAAGGAGGTAATAATCACACATTTTGAATTTGGAAACATTTTATCGTAAAAATTATGGGAGTAAAAATGTAATTACCACACAGCATGATGTATTGTGTATCTTATCAGTTATCAGGGCAAGATTACAATATGCGTAGATGTAATTGTTATGTAAGAGGTGATAATTTTATGCATGTGTGTGTAAGGTTTGAATTGACAGGTTGAATGGCGCAATTGGTAGAATAAGATTTCTGTAGGACAGGTTTGAACCTGTCCTACAGAAATCTTATTCTTTATTTATTATTTATTTATTTATTATGAGCAGTAATTGATTACTGCTCAAAACAGGATTTTAGGGTAGCCAATAGATGTGTTTGGTTGCGGTACTAATGAATGAAGGCATTTTTTTATCAAATGTTTTTTCTATATTTCCTACGACAATACATATAATACCCTTTTTCAGGATCCATTTCAGAAGCATGACGCAAAAGAAATATACTTATTATATGCAAATCCTTATTATTATTCTCAGTAGGCGGAAATCTCATCTTTTCATACCAAACTTTACTTCCCCAGCTATAGCTAGGTAAATGATTTATATGTATTACAGAGCACTGGATCCTGGTCTTCTAAGAGTCCTAGTTTCTATTCATTCTATCAAATAAAGTAACACATTCATCTTATTAGCTGCATATAATAGTTACAGCAGTTTTGCTCTTACGAAATGATCACAATGACAGGCCATCAGATGGCAGATCACCGAAATGAGGTCATCTTACACCTTAGGTCTACTCCAGAATTTATAATATAAGATTTGTGTAAATTTTCTCTCGATTGTAATGCAATAATTATTGTTAGTAGATATACTGATTTATCTTTGAATGCCTGTTTATCCAACACTAGCTAACCCGTGCCCACTTCATTGGGCGAAATAGCATATGACACACACAACAACATGGCTTTCTATTAGTAAACAAAATTTCATAACCAGTTCAGTAGATCCATAGATTACTCCCAGGGTACAACATCACAAACTTTACCTCTTTATAATTACTATACTTAAATACTTTACTTTTAATATAGATGTAGCACTAGAAAATGTCCGAACATTGACATTTCAAAATTGTTTGACAGGCAGAAAGTGCAAGTGAAATAACACACACATACCATCTTGCAACATAACAACTTGGTCAGTTTAGCATCTACCACCTACGTACAATGACTCATATGTCAATGTAAAATGTATGCAAACTATTTCTTTGTCTGTTTGTTTATTTCTTAAGGTATTGCAAAAACAGAGTCGCTGCATTCGTAATATTGATATTTTGTTTACACAATGTGATATGAAAGTGAATTTGCGTTTGTTTATGTAATGGATCTGTGAATAACATCTCAGGAGCCCAGAAGAAGCCATCTTCTTCTGAGCTCTGGGATATTCTGCCTGTCCGGCTATCGGAATGTTCCATACATTTGGATATTTGAGTTTCAGTTTGTGAATTCCTCGTTCATAGGGAGGAATGTAAGGAGAGTGAGGCCTTTGCCCTGCAGTGGGACTAACTGAGCCTATAATAATAATAACTGGCAGGATTAACAAATAAGCTCTTAGTTACGAGAAGCGGAGGGAAGGTAAACAGGTTTTTCCCTTGCAGTGATGTCACTGCATGCATGAAAAACATGACGACAGAAAAACGCAAAAACATACGAAAAAAGGCAGAGAAACGATAAGGCAACACCAAGTTGATAGCCTAGTGATTAGGCTGCAGAATCGCAGTTGAAATCATACTTTTAAAATCTAGTTATGTGCATGCAAAAATATAATGAGAAAGCCAGCATACATTAAGAGAACTTCATAATTTTGAAAACTTACACTAGCAACATAATAGCCTAACCTCCTTTCTCTCTAGATCTAAATTTTTTCACAAACTATTCTACTATGCTAGCCAGTCACAGTTAATAAAATACAAATCTACTTGAACTTTATTGAGCCCATAGATTTGAAAGGTTTTTTTTACCATCTTTTCCTTCACTTTTATCTACATGAATACTTAAAAGGAATGATTTCTTTGTAAGCGATAAAAACTCTGAAACTGTTGAACCAATTTTAATAATTCTTACACCATTAGAAAGCTACATTATTCTAGATTCCATAGGAATATTTAGGCATCACCCTGCTAAATAACTGGGATATCATGTGGAGCCACAGGAAACTCTCTAGTCATAAATAAATATAATTCCGCTCACAATATGAGGTAAAAGATAATAAAAAATTTAATATCAAATCTATTCTAATATAATAAAGAGGAAAGATTTGTCTGTTTGTACTTGATTAAGTCTATAAACTTTATATAAAGCAAGAACTATAGTATTTTAATATATATTTTGAAATAAGGTAGTTTAAAATTATTTCTGTAATAATTCAATTAATTGTTATAATGTGACAAATAACTGATTTTAAAGTATCCCTATTGAATAATTCATCAACTTATACATCCATTCATAGTACTAAATTAATTACAGTAAAGATGATTTATTTTAATGCAATACTCTTGAAAAGATATTACCGAATAGAAATATATGATTTGGACACTGTTTATTGTAACAATAAGTTAGCAAATTAAACTATACAGTAGTTTTAATAATATAAAAAGTGAATTAAGTCACTAACTGAACCTCTTTATTTTACTGATAAAGTTTAGTAAGTATACCTACATACCTACACACCAGATCTATAATTTCTTTTCGAATTTGGAAATTTGGAACTTATAGAACATCACTAATCACTAATTGGCCAGGAATAAGACAAAAGGCCACAATCATGCAAAGAAAAAAATAAATCGCGAAAGATGAATCGCTTTACTGTGAAGTCATAAATATAATCGTATTAGTCATCTTCGAGGGCATTTGTGAAAAAATATTGTACGTCATGATAGAGATAATAATTCAATACAGGCTTGGATTAATTGCATTTTTTAGAAAATTAAATAATAATTTACTTTCCGAAAGGTACGGTAAAAGTAATTCTTTTTTAGGCTTTTGACATTGAAAACCGGCTTAAAACACTTACCGAGCGCTCTCAACTCACATTAACTGTGTTTCACAATATTTAAAATGTTAAATTAACCAATTTTTAGCAATTATTTTTTAAACACCTCAAATAATTTTTCACAACTATTTTATGACATCAGTTCACAAAGAAATGTCAACGTTTTATTTTTTTTCCTTGAGTCTAGTCGACGACGCACCAGTTTGCGGCCAGTCTGCACCGTTCCGTTTCACGGTCGGCGAGTTTTGGATTAATTCACAAACCGTTTATACGTAGATAGCGAGTTGTTCAAAATTTGCGAAATATTTATCTCAGGTGCGTTGTAGTTAGGTGCGTATTCATAAGCAATATGACGGCAATGACCGAGCTATAAGTCGTGCGTGGGCAGAAACGAGGTCGATACATAGATTATCCATATGTGTACATGTATCCGATTGTCTTTTTGTTAGATTTGCATTTTGTAATCTGTATTGTTTGTAATTTCTATGCACGACCTAGATTTTATGGAGTTTTTTAAACAGATTAGGTGTTTTTATTAAAACAAATGCTACTAGCATTTGTTTTAATCGATCAGTAAAACATTCAACGATTTAAATATTTACTGACAAAGAGTAGGATTAATAAAATTTCATAAATGGGTGAATTTGAATTACAAACTACTACACCTGTTACCTGTTAAACCCTTACATTTATCTTTTACTGTAGCGTTCAAATCTAGATCCACTAAGAATTTTAAAAAGCCCGCGAAAATTTAAAAGTTTGTGTTCGGATTCACACGAGGATACATTTTTTTAAATCTTTATTTTTTAAGATTTGCGAGTAAACAGAGTAAAATTTGCATCTAGCAAATAAAAAATACTAAATCTACAAGCAGGTACCTACTACGTAATACGATGAATACTTGATTTATAATTTTATGCTTTTCCTTAAAGCTAAACGTCCAGCCTTGGGCGTCAAATTCAATTTTTCATTATTTTATAGGGTTATACTGAAATCGAAAATTGAAAATAAAAATATGAAGTAATAGTAGGTACGTTGTATACGCATAGCATATAAAATATGGAGTGTAGAAAGAAAGGAGGACCATCTTGTATGGGGGATTAGTCGAAAAAGTGTCCACTTGTATGTACAGCAAACTATGGTTCGAAAACTCACCGAACTAGCGCTAGTGTAGCAAGTGGAAATAATATGAATGTAGCAGCAGAGTGAAGTGTGCTGAGTTGAAAAATTGTTTTTTATACAATTTCGTTGATACATTTTTGTTATTTTAATGATTTTATTGTTGTTTATACAAAAAGAACAAATATAGACGCAATGGGAAAACTTTGTTCAGTGAAAAGTTGTCAAAGTGGACGAAAATTGAAAAGTAAAGGAATTGATACGTCTCAACCTAGATCTTTTTTTCGACCAACAGTATGTATAATCAATTTTTATTAACTATTTAAATTTTCTTTCCTTTTTTAATTTAGTAAGCTACTCTAATAATTTGTGGCGCTCTTTTTAAAATTCTTCCACTTGCTACTACAGCGCCACCTTAATTTGCTCCCTTTCAATGGACACTTTTTAATACACTGAGATGGTCCTCCTTTGTTTCTACACTCCATAATATGAAAAGAAAAAACACATCACAACCACGCCACAGAATAGGAAAAAAAGAAAACACAGATACCAGTAAATAGTAAAAATATTTATTGATATGAAAATATTAATAAAGACTGAATTTATATAGCATGAGATAGCTGAGGTTATTCTAAAAGTAACTAAGATAAGAATGCTATAAGAACGCTAGACCTTGGCTATTTCCTTATGGAACCAATCGACTAGTTAATTAATTGTACATTAAAAGTCGATTCTACTTAAAGAATAAACTCCTAAGAAATCGATATAACATTACAATGAAAATGAATTGAAAATAATCACAATCACACATGCCATAAATAGATTAAGGATTCAGAAAAAAACTATATTTTTAACATTTAGTATGATTGAATTAGTTAATTAGACAAATAATAAAATATTATTTTTTACTGTAACGACAAGTCGACATGACAATACAGTCAATTCTAATTTCATTAACAAAAAACATATTTTTTTCTGAACCCTACGTAACTACCACAACGATATAAAAAGCCAAACACATTTACAACACTTATTTACCTGAAAAATCTGTACTAGCATCGACGTCAAGCGAACAACTGCCTATAGAATCCACAGACTTATCCATCACTTTCACTGTAAGATCCTTTGCTACCTTCACTAAATCGGATTCCTTGACCTCTATTTCATATGCTCCTATACTGTCAAAGTCCTCCACATTCGATTTCGGTGACACAGTCGAGCTTGGAAGACGAATATCCGTTTCGTCGGTGTTAATAGTCAAAGTAGAGTCGGGCTTTAATGCTTCTGGAGTATTTTTGTCTAAAATTAAAGTGCTTTGACTTGTAAATGTACTGCGAATGGGCTCAATGTATTCCACGTCCTCGTCGAAGAATAGATGATTGGTATGCCCGCTTGGGCCTTGTACGTTAGTGGCGTCTTTAGGGACAGCGTCTATAACAGTCTGAGTCTTATGAATATTCTTATAATAATGATGTTCCAACTTTTCCAACTGTCTCCTTGTGTCTGATTGCTTTTTCCTCACCGAATCTATTATTACAGGTAAATTAAGGAGATCTGGTGTCTTCTCCCCGTTGTTTTCTCTTTTAAAGAGAGGAGAATCATCATTTTCGAGCTCAAAACGTTTGTACTTCGACGAGCAGTAATCGTCTATAGACGAGGTATCAGACTTTTTCGAGTCAAAAAATGTATCAAGTGAGAAAAATGATTTTCGTTTCTTCTTCGGTTGAGATGCTTTGTTAAAATTTGTGGCGGCAAAAGGGTCGTTACTTTTATATTGCACGCAAATGTTACTTGTATTCACTAGAGATTTGGGTCTAGTTTCTTTTGGAAGGTTGACAGGTACACGGTTAGTCTCGACCTTTCTGGAGTCCAAGCTCAAAGTCTTCCGAAATCTCTCGTTGAGGTTTGCTAGTAGAAAATGTCTCCGTTCCGTCGACTTTGGAGTGACATTGTAGCTTTGTTTGCTACTCGAGGGTTGAGAGTGAGGAATGTGTTCTGTGTATTTAAATTCGATGTCGTTTTCCGAAAAGTCTTTGGGTTCCGGCTCGTAATTGTGTGTGCCAGGTTCCGGCCTCTGAAACGAGAACGAACCTCGAGTGGAGCTCTTTTTTCTATCACAAATGCAATTTCCCACACAGTTTAACTTCATGCATCTTTCTTCTGGCTCTAGAGAAACTTCGTGGTCATTGGGAATGTATGTATCTGGTTTACTTTTGTGGACTAAAAGGTCCTGTCTGATTTTTTCCAACCTTTCATCGCCATGGAGTCCTCTAGTGTATTTCGACCTTAGGGGCCTGAAAAACCTGATGGATCCAGACGTGTGTGGTTCGATGGATCGTCTTCTGACGAGGGACGGGGAGTCCGAGATCTTGTTGACGCCTAGGAGTAGGACAGGCGATTTCTTGTCCTCCTCATCTGGTAGATCGCTGTAAAGAAAGAGTGCAGGTTATATTGTGTTCGCAATCAAAGCAAGTAAAAGTGAGTTGACGAATGTGCCAAGTTACAATTTAAATTGTATATCAATAGACTCATGACATTGACTTGTCGTTTAAATAATAAGATGAGATGGGGATGTCGCCATAGTTATTAACTTAGCATAGTATACAAGTGGCAGTTTGTTTTTGCAGCGTAATTTTTTTGAAATGAAGTTTCTCGAACAGGGAACATTAGGTGAGATCACGCAATGTATTGACCAGAAAGCATTTTAAAGGCAAATTTTGTCAGCGTTAGAAGGGACCATTCACTTTAAAGACAGTTGCACGCACTGTCCTAACGTGAATGGCCCCTTTATCTTACAAAATTATTGTTGTTAGTGCAAAATATTTTGAATATCACCAACTACCAACCCTAAATATTAGACTAGGTTAGTGAAAACAAAAAAAAAGCAGATTATTATGCACAAAATCAGAAAACTTACTTACGTGTAAATAAAAAATATATACCTATTATTGCATAGAAATCAAAGCTTTGGTTTATAAAATCAAAGCTTAAGTTTGCAAATGTGGGTGTCATACATGTCATTTTAGTTTAACAGTTGGAAAACGATATCTGTCAACTTAATAAATGGGTAACATGGTAACATGGCTATTTTGAAAGTTAATTTGGAAAATAACAGTAAAATTAAGATTATCTTTTTATTACTATTACGCACAATATTTTTACTTACAAGGGTGTTTATTTAGGGAGCCGGTGAATGGTACGGCGTAGTACGCCCTTCGACGTTATTTTTCGTGATATTTGTACAGTCCAAAAGAATCACAACACAATGAATACATTTTAAGTTAACTAGACTAACTAACTATTAACTACTATACAGACAGACGGATAACGGAACATACGCACGCTTAATAATAGACTGACCAATTACGGTTTAAGTCCTAAGCGAGAAAAAAACAATTTTAGTATCAATAATTAAATGATTACTAGCCGTAATTTATAACATCCGAATAAGTCCCGGTATTTTTTAATTTATTTTGAGAGTAGTATAGTATTTAGACATGGAGAAAGGAGTTATATTGCTAGATAAAACAAAAAATATACCCATTTATTAGAGAGTTCATGTACAATTATGAATGTAAGTAGAACTGTAGATAAAGTCATTCCGTTTGACCATCTGTAATCATCTTTTGCGTGCAATAGAGTAATTTCTGTTCTAATGGCACAACGGGAAAGACAGTTGTGCGTTCTGTGCATTATCGATATCGATAAAATACTTAGTGAGTAAATTTAGAACGCACGACATCACCTCAAATATTGGTGGGAAGAATGTTGAGTTTCTATTATTTTTACCATTTTTTTATTCTTTTGTTGAACTCGATTGAATATTGTTTGTTGAAGGCAGCTGGCAGCAGCTGGATGAAAAGAGCTGAAGATCAGGTTCTGTGGCGTTCACTTAAATCGGCCTAGGTCCACGAATACGGGCTGATAATGATGGCGTTCGATGCAGAAAGTCCAATATAAATAAATAAGAAATGCAGAAGCATTTTAGATGCATAACGTATCATCTGTAATAATATATGTAAATGTATTTTGTGTCTTTATGTCTTAATTTATTTATCATCACAGAACACATACAACTATTATTTGTATTGGTATTAAACATACTCGTTTATCGCTGACAATCTTTCTATTTAGCCAAATCCATCGACATCTCAGTCGATATATCTAGTGCCCCGCCTTATCGTGTCGACAGCTCATCGCGCAAGCACGCTTCATCGGCGTTACTGTTAGCTGTACCGTGCCATATTGTCTGAGAAACCATTGAATGAAAAGAATGCGTTACATATTATATCTTAGAGTAACACCCACTAGCAGAGAGCTCGCTCGACAACATTAGCTATGTTGATGCGAGACGCACTGCGATTCGTGTGGTCACCAGTTAGAGCTGTTAAAAGCAAAGCGACATCAAAATGAATATCAAAAAGGATTTAATGCTAACGCATAGACATGGGCACGAAATTCAAATTTTCTTGGTTTTTCGCAAATTGTTTGGTTATCACACATTCTAGGTACATGACAGTAGAAATTGTGATATCAAGAATAACTTATTCACGACGGTGTATTAAATAATTTGCGCAAAACCAAGAAAAAAAAATGTTGCGCCCCAGGCTAACGCTTTAGCCTTAACAGAAAAATAAGTGGGAGAGAGGCTCCTAAAACGCTTAGATCTCACGTGCTTTATCTTAAACTCATGGAAGCTACGTAATCGTAGAGGCTGGCCAATTTAAATAAAAATACTGTCATTTTCATCCGGTGTGGTGACTTAAGGTGGCCTATACATTAGGGAATGGTGTGTGAAAATATGCAACGAATAATTGATTATATATTATATTTGTATTGTGCGTTCCATCGAGTTTACAGTTAGGTACTCACACAGTTTGGTGATGTAATAATATATCACGATTAAATACGATTCGACAATCTTCATATTTTTAAAGAAATATACGTAACCAAATCCTGCATTCCAATATTTATTCATACCAACATGAAAAGCAATCTACCACCTTGCATAAGGCGGATAACGACTGTCTCTAAAGCTCTACTTCGCTTTCACGTTACCTGCCAGTCGAATAAATACCAATAAATGTAAGACAATTGCATAATAAATCGATCAACATTATGATCGACTATCGATTAAAATACAATCATGAAGTGTCGCATCACTTTCACAATAATACGTGATAAATTAATAATGTAAACTTTAATTTACTTTCTAGTTTAAGTATTTATACATTGAAAACCATTTCGTGCTACAAATTAAAAGTAATAAAGCAATGAATACAATTAGTCTTAAATTAATTCTATAAGCCTCACTATTATTTAGTCTGTGGTATCAATTTATTGTGACAGTTACACACAATGACATTATGAATATAGTTTCTAAACAGAATGTTTTATTTTCAAGCAAAGATTTTAGTACAAAGGTTGTGAATACGATAGGTATGGTTAGAACAAAATTTTAGACAAACTCAAATATCTACTTTGAATTTAGTGGTCAATTACCTTTGTTTCTTGCACTTTGTTGTAAGTTTTCTGCAGCAATGCCTTCAAAATAAGTAAAACCTCTCTAAAGAAAATAATACACCACTTGCGCAATAGGAAGTGATTTAAATAAAATGCTTTACGCAATCGATCGACCGATATCTACTGATTCCCCGTTGCATACGAACATCGAACGATTGTTCTAATTGACCGTTAAATTCAAATCTTTCTAACTTTCTAGACATTTATTAAAGTGTAACACGATTTGAGAAAGAAAGCAAGCTACAGTGTAGTTTATGTTTTATAGTCTACATTCGTCGCATGCACGAGGCCTATTGTTAATTATTATAAAATAAAAGTGCTCCAGAGGTTTGAGACTGAAAATACACTCGAATCGCTGTACATATGGCTATTAATGAAATTATAAAATAATTAATGCAATTTTTTAAACATCATCTTCGAAAATCTAAGCAAAAAGCACGTCACTAGCAGATACAATATATTGTGCATTGTTCACATCATAAAAATGATTCGTCATTGTCTATGCTTTTCCAAACAAATACGTAATTGATTATCTCATGTTTTTTAATGTCTATGTTATTATTTAAATATGCCTTTTCAAAATGACTATGTCTCTTTATGCTGCCATAAAGACTCGCCTTGGGCGCCAAATCCAACTGTTTTTGGATTTTCGCAAATTGTAGGTTCTATCGTTCTAGGTTTATCAACAACATCAACCCATTACATTGTCCCACTGCTGGGCACGGGTCTCCTCTCAGAACGAGAGAGATAAGGCATAGATATTCCACCACGCTAGCCTACTGCGGGTTGGCAGACTTCACATGCCGTCAAGAAAATTAGGCATGCAGGTTTTGTCACGATCTTTTCCTTCACCGTTTAAGCGCGTGATGATTAATTATTAATACGCACATGACTTCGAAAAGACAGAGGTGCGTGCCCTGGATTCGAACTCGAGACCTTTGACTTGGCAGTCCAATGGTCATATCGCAAGGACACAAATTAGTCCAAGCTGGTACTGAGAATTTCATAAAAAAACCTTTTAACACTGCTCGAAGTTACGCTTAGGCATTAGAATAATATTAGATTTTTTAAACAGGGTGGAAGTGACATTGATGCACAACCGCTCACCATGAATTCAGTACATGATTCTGGACCCCATTCCGTTAATATTTTTCGTCGGTTATGTTTTTAAAAATCAGCTGTTCCATACATTTTGACCGTGTAGGTATTGCACTTTTGTATGAAAAAGCAGTAATTTTTTTTCATAACCGACGAAAAATATCAACGCAAGGGGGTCCAGAATCATGTTCTGAATTCTTGGTAAGCGGATGTGCGTCGATGTCCCTTCCACCCTGAATATTACATAATTTATCTTTATCTATTACGTTTATATAAATGAATCCCTACTTTTTTTTTTTTTATGGGATAACTCGGCAAACGAGCAGGCGAGCTACCTGATGTTAAGTAGTCATCGCCGCCCATGGACATCTGCAAAACCAAAGGAGTTGCAGATGCGTTGCCGAGCCTATTTAGGGAAAGGGAGGGGAAGGAGAAGGAAGGGGATTGGGGGAGGAATTGGGCCTCCGGCCCTCTCGCTCACCGAACGAAGCGCAGTAACGAAACGCTACTACTCGGACGTCGGTCTTCTGCGAGAGTGGTACTTCCCCGGTCGAGCCGGCCCATCCATGCTGCGAACAGCGTGGCCCTACCACAACAAACTTACTACACCACTACTTCCCTTTGTCACGCCATAACTTGGGAACGATTTTACCGATTTCATTCATCTTTTTTTTAAGTTTTCTAACACTTTGTACTTACACAAGAATTAAGAAAATTGAGCAGAAAATTGGTAAGAAAGGAGGCAGCTAAGTTATAAATAAAACAAAGTTTTTTACCTTCCTTTGCTAAAACCATTCACTTTTCAGTTAAGACACGAAGTTCAAAGAATATTAGATATATTCTATTCAGTTGCAATTGCCCAAATCTTGACCATAAATCAACATCTCGTTTACCGTTCCATAACTTTAAGAGCAAAAAAAGCATTACCTACAATTATGAACACTACACAGTCATTCACCTGTAGATTTTCGTAATCGTTTCGACAACTCACGATGGGGTCCTTAACCTCGAGTAATGAAGATGGATAGATATTCTTCCATTGTTTTAGTAGAGTTGAGAAATTTTTGCCGAAAGGGCCGTGGGAGTAATTATTTTTCAAGTGTAGTTGACATGTAGATTATGTAATATTTTTTATTTCGTTTTTATATGTTCTTTTTAGGCTTCCGTACTTCGAAAGGAAAAAGCAAACTTCTATAGGATCACTTTGTTGTCCGTCCGTCCGTCCGTCTGTCTTTCAAGACCCTTTTTCTCAGGAACGCGTGGAGGTATCAAGCTGGAATTTATATCAAATCAAACTTCTAAGCCAACGCAATCAAAAGATACAACTGTTTATGCCGCAAATTTCCGCAAATTTTCGACACTCGCAAGGGAATCAAAACATACAAGGTACTTCCCGGGAACTCAGAATCTTGAAATTTGGTACGAAGCTTTTAAGCTTCACACACAGATAAAGGAAAAATTGCGAAAACCGTAAATTTTTAGTTACCTTAATTATTACGTTTAGGTACTTTTAAGAGCTGTTACCCGCACTCAATTGGGCCTAATCGTTTCACAATTGGCCACTATATTAAATAAGCGCCATGTTGAAATTTACAAATTGTAGGTCGGTGTGTTTTTGTGTGGGTTAACCTCCTCAATTGCTTGACAAATGTTGATTGTTTTTCAATATAGAATTATTATATTCGAAAGAGGTAAAGTTTGTGAGTTTGTGACGTTGTAGGGGGTAATCTCTGGATCTACAGAACCGATTTTGAAAATGTTTTCACCAATGAATAGCTACATTATACCCGAGTATGAGATAGGCTATATATTATCCCGTCAAATTAAAAGAAACGTACCTATAGTAAAAGTTAGTTTTTAATTAATCAAATACCAGTCAATTATTATACTGGAGGAGAATTGTCCCACTTCCACAGGCTGTAAATACTACTGCTATGATAGAATTTCTATTGCCATGATCTTAGAATATGCTATAGACCTAATTGCAAAAAAAAAAAAAGAATTTCGCGCCCAAGGCTAACGCTTTAGCTTAAACAACCGAAGCCACAGTATATGACAAGTACAATTTGAATTACGAAAGATTATATATTTTACAGTTATATCCACAGTGTAGCAATTTGTGCGGGTAGGCGGTCTCTAGCTAGATTTAATGTTGCGGAAAATGTATGGTCATGGTCAGATTTTCTTACCTTTTTTCTGGCTAACTCTGTTTCTATTTATTGTTGTAATTATTCATAATAGCGCGCCATTTTATGTCAAATCTTAACTGCGTTGGGTCTGTGTTTAGTGTACCATTTTACAGTTTGTTCGAGATTATTGATTGTCTGAAGTTAGCCGTTACAAAATACAACGCTGATAAAATCGCTTGATTAAGTGTTTTATACATAAATATCGAAATTTGTAAAGAAAATAATCACAAATGCAAAACATATAATATGATCTCAATAAAATTGCCTTTACACCGACTCTTGTTATTAAAATGTACCACTTCTTAACCATTTGCGGACACTTAATATTATGTCAAATCTAAATTCTGCAGGTTTTTTTTTAAAACGTTGAGCTGTCAAATTCTGACAAAATAACTACTACTGGGTCCAGGGTGCAGCAGTGAGTGGGGCGTTGAAGATAGGTTGATGAAGATGATGATGACTATTTTGTCTTTTAAAACCACATAAGTATGAAGTTCTAGGTAGAAAGTGTGCGCCCGTTTATAACAAGAAAACCTAAAGAAAGTCACATTCATACAAAATCTGTGCAGTTGTCATACCGGTGTTAACTTGAGGGAAACCATGTTGAACAAACGAACGGTACTTTTTTAAGAGAAATTGAATGACATTATACAAACTAATGAAGAATTAAAAAAAAACGGTCCGATTTATAAAAAGAGAAAGTAACAATTCATCGTACGCACAGATTAATTATGTTATATAAATATATACTTCGTATCAACTTTTGAAATTTTATGGAACCTAACTGTGGGTGTACCTAAATATATTTTTTTCAAGCTTCTTTTTTAAGGTATTACTAGAAGAATCGATGATAGTATATTCAAATTTAAATAATATTCGCTTTGATATAAAAGCATAACTTTATGTATGAAACGCCAGATTTTCAACACCAAAAAAGTAATGCCGCTAACTAGAAATATGATGAAACAATGACAAATATAAAAACATTCATAACGAATTTAAGGTATTTAAGTAAATTGAAAATAATGTGGGAACAAACTTATGTAAATTTTACAAGACCTCGATTATTTTTGCAAACATTAGGTGTTAGAGAGGTCTTTGAACTCTATAAGCATTGTAATAGAAGCTGAAGTAGCTTGTGCTAATTCTCTTGTCTAAGAGATGAAGTAAACATTTCGTAAGAATGTCTTTCTCGTGTTATGTTAACTATTGATGCAATACTATGTGAGATATCCAAGCAGTTCTGTACTTTTGTTGGGGTTCCATAAAGACAAAAGCAGCGTGGCTTTTCGCCGCCCGTTCTGCTTTTCAATTTTGGATGTGATATTGCTTTTATTTTTGACATATTATTTCTATAAATTGAAATGGACTCTGTCTGAATAGTGACGATAAAAATATAAAAGTGCAACAAATTTCCCATAAGTAGCTATAACGTGTTTTGTCTTTCGTTTCCAAGTCACAAAATATTTCGTGTCAAAAGAAGCCAAAACATTTATTCTAGTTCTAAGATATCTTATAAAAGACGTTTTATTTTTTAAGATATAGACGGAAGGTAATTAACTCGCATACTCATTTATGGAAGAACCTGTTTTATAACAAAGAACGAGTTCTTATAATTTATGATTCGTATCATCTGAATTCGTTCAATCAATTGGTATCATTTTGTCAATCTTCGTGTCTCGACGCTTCGGCTTCCTTTTTGTGTCTTTGGTGATTAATTTATTTAAAGGCAGACGATTGCTTCTGCCTCTGACTACTCTTATTTGTTTATTTTATTTTTAATAGATAATAAACAATTACGTAATAATAAATATCAGATCATCGTCACTCATCGTGGTCACTCGTAGGCCTCTCAGAGTGAACGCGACAGAGCCCGATCTTCAATCTATTTAATTTTATAGATTTTAAAGGCAATGTCCCGACTGACATATCATCGCCCAGCCGAAATCACTAATGGTGGAAGTTTGAAACTTGGAGAGGATTATTTTATACTGTAGGTGTCATTTAAGAAAGGATTTTTCGAAATTCATCCCTAGTATTTTTTAGTAGTTAGGTATGGTACGGATAAATCATAAGTGACAATTGCAATAGAATCTGTTAAATATTTTTTTGAACACACCATCACACCTGTATTCTCCGAAGGCATAAACAGACGTGTACTAATATACACCTCACAGCACGCGGTTATGTTTAGGGGGCAGATCCAAATGCCATTAATCAGAAACAACTCTAACCTCCAAGCTGCTGATCACTAGCATATGGTCTGGAGACATGGTTACTGCTGAGTTGTTCCATCTCGCCAAAGTCAAAGAATTTTCGGAGACGATGGCCAACCTTCAGTAATTAGAGAGGAACCAGAAGATGTAGATTAAATTGTAAAGTTAGGAAAGAAAAAAAAAATCGGAGTATAATTTTCTTGGAAAGTACCATTCCTTTTTTGGATTTCAACACTTGACATGAATATGTTTGTAGCATATCTAGGGCAGCAAAAATATGTTAGTAACCTATTGCATTAGAATACTCATAAATATTTGTGTCACCGCATTCTAAGATATTCTCACAAGCATTGATGCAACGCTTACTCAAGCTAACGTTAGGACACACAACAGAGATTTTACTAAGAAAAGGTTATTTATAATTGCCTTGACACTATATTTTTACTACGATTTTCGAAGAAATGAGTTCTATGTTTTAATTGATTAAGTCTACAAACGAGCAGACGAGTCACCTTCATAACTGCCCATGAATACCTGCAAGACAAATGTGTTGCTGATGCGTTGCCCAGCCCTAAGAACCCCTATAGCTGACTGCAGACGGTGAAAGCCGCAGCAACTGAGGGGGAACTGGTTCGGAGTCGAAATATACGCCAAGGTACCTTTACGCCGAATCCATCAAGTCAGACACCAAGCGGTCCTGCCACCGAGCAACTCAGATATTTTCTGGCCTCTTACGAGATGCCTATCTGAATGGCAGTGATGAACTGCATTATAATTTGTCCCCAAACGGAGTATATTCTTCTTGTAGTCGTGTCAGCACCTCATGCACTAGGGACGAAGCCCTATGTCACGGGAGACTTCACAAACAATTAATGGACGCAAAGTAAAGCACACCCTACCCACAAAATAATAACAATTTAAAAGAAAATACTTAAAACTTTTACAGTACCAAAAACGCAGCCCAATTAAGTCTATTTTTCGTTAGGTTTGGGCTGTTTTGTCGGTGATGTAAAAGCACAGATTACTTAATAGTTACTTCGAAGAAGTATCTCGACTAGTATACATGCAAATTTTGTTGTTTTAAATTAGCTTTTGATAAAATTTTTGTTCTAAATCAAATTATTAAATGTCTTAAAACTCACATTGAACAAAGTTCAAATAGTAAATCAATTTGTTACATCGTATACAGCGTTAATGGTGACATTAAATTCTTATCACTATCAGATTGAAGTCATAAAAAAACACTTAAGTACACTTAAAAATCTCAGTCAAAACAAAACAGGTCACGTCGTATTTCTATTAAGGTAAAATAAAATGATTCAAACAGTTCTCAGTAATAAAATTCTTATAATATATACGTATTGACCTTAAAAATAAATCAATAGAACCTTGAAAGGTATTAATGAAAGAAATTTCACTAAGCCGACTGAAGCCAATGATTCATCATAATAAAACACACGCTAATTGGAACCTTACAAACTATGTAACAGAGTTTGATACACGTTAAGGATAACAAAAAGTTATTAAACTCTCAAGTCATGTCAGACAAACAAAAAATCTCAACTTATTCTAGTACTTACACATTTCATTCATTTTGTGTGACAATCAAATCATTTCATACACTCAGTTCCCACAGCAACGAACACTTAAAACCCGTGGGAATCTGATTTCACTTGAGAAAGTGTATCAGAGAGTAAGCGTTAATAATATAAAACACTTAAAAAGTTCATTCCAATTAATACCACTACCACAATGTCCAAAAAAAACTATTTAAGGACCTAATTTAGTTCCTTGAGGAACTCTATGATTTCTCTTCGAGTTCTAAGTTGAGTGCGCTCGCGCAACGTCCGCCTACCGTGGGCGTTACGACCGTATGACGCGTATTCGTAATTGACGTATCCAGGCACGTTCGACCTGTAATTCTAAGCGATATTCACGATGTGTACAGTATCCAATGCTTGTTTAAAATCGGGATCACATTTTTTCAAGAAAAGTGACGCAGTAATGGTTTTATGTGAATCGAAAGTTGCTGTTTAATGTTTTAATTAGGTGTAAAGTGGTAGTAGAGTGAAAGAGGGGGATTCGAGACTGAACGGTATATGTTTATGTTTGATGGCACGCACGGCACGTGCCCCAGCCTATGTGTTGACTATCCCGTAACAGATGTTTGGAGAATCTCTTTATTTTAACTTTTATTTTCGTTACGAACTTTAAACTTGTTTCAAAGTTACATGGTGGAAGTGCCTAAATCTCGCACGAAACGTTTTGCGTCTACATTTATAGTGTGTACTGCTCTATTGTGGAACTCGTTACCGGAATCTTTGTTCCCTGAGACCTACAATTTGGGTGTCTTCAAGACGAGAGTGAATAGGAACCTTCTAGGCAAGCGCGCTCCATCGTAGACCACTTCGATGCTTAACATCAGGCGAGTTGTGGTCAAGCGTAAGCTGAGAAAAAGTGTTAATTTTAGTAGTAGTGTTAGGATTTGCTTATTTAACGGTAACAAGGAAAGTTAGAATTTGGAATTAAGTAAATATTTTGTTTGTCAGTGTTTTGAAATGGCGGTTTCTAGATCTAAGTTACACTAATCTATATATATAAAAGGCAATGTCCCGACTGACATATCATCGCCCAGCCGAAACCACTAATGATAGAAGTTTGAAAATTTGTGAGGAAATTGCTTTTATACTCTAGGCGTCATTTAAGAAAGGATTTTTCGAAATTCATCCCCTAAAGGGGTGAAATGGGGGTTTAAAGTTTGTATGAAACTCTGTCATTTTTTATTTGAATTGAATGAAATTTGGTATTTAGCCTTCAAATATAAAATAATAAAATACTTTATTAATTTTTTTTTAAATTTCATCCCTTAAATGGGTAAAAAGGGGTGTTAAAGTTTGTATGGACTTTTTTTTGTTTATTATCAAAATTACTTGAAATTCAATATTTAAGCTCTTCAACATAATTAAAGATCTACGTGTTTTTGGATTTTTTTAATTTCATCCCTTAAATGGGTAAAAAGGGGTGTTAAAGTTTGTATAGATTATTATTATTTTTTATCATAATCACTTGAAATTTAATATTAATGCTTTTCAATATAATTAAAGACTCATTTATTTTTGGAATTTTTGAATTTCATCCCTTAAAGGGGTAAAAAGGGGTGTTAAAGTTTGTACTGAAAATAAGTTGTTTATTATCAAAATCACTTGAGATTAAGTATTCAAACTCTTCATTATAATAAAAGAAACACGTATTTTAAAATAAATTGTTTATTATCGTGCTTGAACTTATGCATTAAGCTGTACAATACAATTAAAGCAACAAAATTTCAATTTCACACCTTAGCCGCGTGAAAAGAGTTACTGCCCCTATATAGTGCAAGTAAAGAAATCTGGCATTTGTATTAACACCTAATTTTTATTATTACCTTTAAAACGGAATACGTTATGCATTACGTTCAAAATAAAAAAAATACGAGAATCACAATATTCGAAAATCATATGAAAGTTGCCCATATTATTATTTAGCCATTAACCATTTTGTGTCACGCACTTACTTTTGGCTAAACTATAAAGTAATCGGGGTATTGCTTTAGCTGTAGCTGCATCTGGAATAGTACCTCTTTTGGTGGGAAGGTGGGAAAGCGGCTCACTCTGCCTTTAAAAATTCCGCTTAGTCTTATTCGGGTCGAAACTCCGTTGTGCAATAATATCTTAGCAGAGTGACATGGCTCAAATTCTCCGAAATCGCAGATTTATCGTGTGGGATGAGATAACTAAGGCACACAAAGGTGGAATTGAAGCACACACTAGATTCTTATAGATATCAGATCAGCAATAGAGCGATTGGTGGAGTTCCTGTGTTGCAGGCGGGGGAATGCCGCCAGATTCTGTTATACCTAGAGGAACCCGAGCAGATGAAATCAGAGCATACTTAACATCGTCATACCTATAGCCATACCCAACATAATGATTATCTGTAAAAAGAAATATGAGAGATATGGTTCTTGGAAAGTTTTCAGAGCTATTACTTAAAATAGGAAATGCGGATTATCCCGAATCCGAAAGGAAAATATGTATACCATCTCTGCTGAATACAGTAATGACAGGTGGCTATGATAGTTCCAATAGTTAGTGTAGCCTGATTTTTCTAATATACAAACAAGTTTATAGATTGGCTGTGCAAACGTGCAATACTAACTCCGAAAAACAACAATGCAGCTGCTATTAATGACAAACTTCTTAAGTCGTTGGAGAGTTCAGAAATTTAAAACACGTCTATCGATTCAGTGCTATAAGCGGATGAAGCAATTTACTATCATGTAGAGTTCCTTAACATCGTTAACCTTCCTTGGGTCACCTGTAATGCTGCTGCGTCTCATTAAACCATTTAAACTATGTAATGGGACTAGATTGCGAGTAACCGCATTGCACAAAAATATTAAAGAGTCTTCGGGGGAATCACTTTTCCTTCCTCAATTACCACTGATACCATCCGACTATGTTTATGAGTACGATTTCTGATTTGCAATGCCCATAAAATTATACAGGGTGATTCATTAAGGTTGGCAGGCATACATTTAAGACAACATTGCTTCCTTCATGAGCAATTCTACGTTGCCTGTTTACAGAGTCTGTACTAATAGCAGTCCGGTCATTTTGACACCAGACAGAAAAATAACCAATGAGCAAAGTTGTTTACCACTATTTGTACCTCCCCGTGGAAATCGATCCTACGAGAACTCCAGAATGATGGACCATGACTCTAGATATTAGAATACGAATGCTGCACATTTAATAATAAATATAGGTACAGGTTATTTTGGAAAAACCTAAACCGGCAAAATCGTGTTGTCCACGCGGGCGCAGCTGCGGGCGGAAAGCTAGTTATTAATATTTATATTAGTCTGATTTGACAACTTTCTACTATCTATACACTTTTACCGTTAGGCACAGGCAAATACTCTAGATTTTATATTACTCGGTGTATTCTTCTATACGGAAAAGATAATCCCTCAGCTGTTTACGGTCTAAGAAGCTTAATTTCGACTCTTGACCTAGATATCGCTTCGGATCTACCTGCCTAATAAAATAAACCAATTTCCTTTACTAAGGTTTCCTTAATCACCTCAACTATATGCGGAAACTGTTACAAGTAGGTATGTATATTTTTTATAGTTTGTTATTATTGTATTTTTATATTGCATCCGTTTGTTTCATAAAATAAAAATAATGTCGATAAAAAAGATAGTGTTAAAAAAACTAAGACAATTGACTATAAAATTGCAGCTTCAAGATGTCTTGAAGAATCACAAATAATGTTAATTTATCGTTAATTTCTTTCATTTGTGAGGGTAAATTTTGTATTTATTTTTACATAGTTTTAAAATGTCTCTTTCATTTTGTAACAAAGTACATTATACTACGCTGTACACATAGAATAACTATAAACCAGTCATTTTTGCATGTCGTGTATTGTGTCCAAAAAATGAGCTTTTTACACATGAAATTTTATCCCATCCTGTTTTCTTTGAAAGTCCACAGCATTTTTATAGGTGGGAATGGCAAAAGACAGTATTATTAAATAAGATTTGACTACTGTAAACATGTAATCATGACTTTCACACAGGGACTTATCCGCAAAATGTGACACTACTATTTTTAAGGGTATTACATCGCTCAAATCCCAAAAACACCCTAGGTTTAAAGAAGTTTCTAGATGAATCCTTATGTGCCTTTGCCATATAAAAAATATATGTTATACTTAAGGTCATCACAAATAAATTGTATTGTTTAATTTTTTCATAAAATTGCCCCATTTTTTTAAAATAAATCGAAGAAAATAGTCCTTTTCCAAACTAAATTGCATTTTGTCTCTTTAACCGCTTAATAGTTTGTCGTAAATGTTATACCAAAAAATTTGTAATAACACACTTAACAACTTGTATTGTTTAATTTTTCCTATTTCTTTGAATATTTTTAAATAATAAAGAAAAACCCGAAACTTCACTAGCGCCCCCCGTGAAGCACCCCCGCAATGCCCGTGATGAATACTCAGGACGCGAATATCAGTGTCTCGACGACTCTTGCGACGGGTGGGCTGTACGTGCGTTATTGTTTGCAAATAAATTACAAAAGTGATGATTTTTGAATTAAGCAATATCGTAAATAGTACAAATATAAATATTACGTAGAAATTAAGTTTGTAAATATATTTAAAGTATTTTTTTTTTTTTTTTTTTTTTTTTATGGGATAACTCGGCAAACGAGCAGGCGAGCTACCTGATGGTAAGTAGTCATCGCCGCCCATGGACATCTGCAAAACCAAAGGAGTTGCACATGCGTTGCTGAGCCTATTAAGGGAAAGGGAGGGGAAGGAGAAAAGGAGAAGAAAGGGGATTGGGGGAGGAATTGGGCCTCCGGCCCTCTCGCTCACCGAACGAAGCGCAGTAGTTTATAATTTTGTTTTTGTTCTTGATCATTATCATAGATTAACCATATTGAAATGAAATCTACGGGCGCAATCCTTTGTCTGGCTCTAAATGCCGACAATCTTTTTTAATCATTTTAATTCGGATTATACATAATAATCATGTTATCCAAAGTTTGAATGAACCTCGGAGTACCTAAGTAGGTACCGACTGAGATACTAGTTTATCTGACCTCGTAACTAAGCTGACCTTTTATTGTACGAAAGTCTATATAATGCGAGCTCAGCTTATATGTATAACAAGCTATACCTACATCACCAGTACAAACTGACCGCTTATTGTACGGACAGTCTATACAATGCGAGGTCAGCTTATACTGGATACCTAGGTTTAACAAGCTATACATAATCACCAGTACAAGCTGACCCTTTATTGTACGGAAAGTCTTTACAATGCGAGATCAGGTCAATAGGAGTTGCGTATTTTCATGTCACCAAAAGTCGTTATTCCCCTCTTTATCGAGACGTATTTCAAAATCCAAGATGGCGCACATCATTTAAATAAATTGATATGGGTGTCAATTTCGAGGTATCTTGGGGTACTGATGATGAAAATGGCACTGATTTTGTAATCCAAGATGGCGGACATTATTTTTCTTTATAAATTGATATGGGTGTCAATTTCAAGGTTTATCGGGATGCTTATTACGAAAATGACATTGATTTTGAAATCCAAGATGGTCAACATTATTTTTCTTTATAAATTGATATGGGTGTCAATTCCAAGGTTTATCGGGATTCTCATTACGAAAATGACATTAATTTTGAAATCCAAGATGGTGGACATTATTTTTCTTTATAAATTGATATGGGTGTCAATTTCAAGGTTTATCGGGATGCTAATTACGAAAATGACATTAATTTTGAAATCCAAGATGGCGGACATTATTTTCTTTATAAATTGATATGGGTGTCAATTTCAAGGTTTATCGGGATGCTAATTACGAAAATGACATTAATTTTGAAATCCAAGATGGCGGACATTATTTTCTTTATAAATTGATATGGGTGTCAATTTCAAGATTTATCGGGATGCTAATTACGAAAATGATATTAATTTTGAAATCCAAGATGGCGGACATTATTTTCTTTATAAATTGATACCTATGGGTATCTCGATTCAATCAACTCAACTCAATTTGATGATACCTGTGGGTATCAATTTCAAGGTTTAACGGGACGCTAATTACGAAAATGACATCAATTTTAAAATCCAAGATAACATCCCGATAAACCTTGAAATTGACACCCATATCAATTTATAAAGAAAATAATGTCCGCCATCTTGGATTTCAAAATTAATGTCATTTTCGTAATTAGCATCCCGATAAACCTTGAAATTGACACCCATATCAATTTAATAAGAAAAATAATGTCAGCCATCTTGGATTTCAAAATTAATGTCATTTTCGTAACTAGCATCCCAATAAACCTAGAAATTGACACCCATATCAATTTATAAAGAAAAATAATGTCCACCATCTTGGATTTCAAAATTAATGTCATTTTCGTAATTAGCATCCCGATAAACCTTGAAATTGACACCCATATCAACTTCGACTTCGACTTTGACTTTGACTTCGACTTACGAAACTTTCTGCATTTCATGCATGTTTGTTTGCATGTATTTTTCTCTGTAAAGAGAAACAAACATGCACGTCGTTACACTTTTAAGTGTCGTTTTTTTCCGTCTAGTCCCCTTTCGCAACGCGCGATAAGGAACTTCGTTCCAAAAAGTAAAGTGAATAATTTATCATGTAGTAGCACCCACACTCAATTTGATGAATGTTGAAAGCCAGCTCATCCTAGCTATCTCCGTTTCTGAGAATCTAGAAGGACTTACCTGATCATCATCAGACCCTCAGAATGTATCATGTAGTAGCACCCACACTCAATTAGATGAATGTTGAAAGCCAGCTCATCCTAGCTATCTCCGTTTCTGAGAACCTATAAGCACTTACCTGATCATCATCAGACCCTCAGAATATATCATAATTATAGTGGCACCCGTATTCAATTATATGTAAATATAAATAAATGTTTTAAGCCAGGTCACCCTAGTTATTTTCATTAGGTACTAAAGTAATATGTAGAAAGGTGTAGGTATCCCTTATTTCAAAATAATCAAGAATTACCTATAATAATTATAGATGTAGGTAACTCGTACAAGACTTTTATCTAGAGGAACAAAATGTCTTAAATCTTTCAGAGAACGAATAA
Source organism: Subacronicta megacephala (assembly GCA_958496365.1). Lineage (NCBI taxonomy): Eukaryota > Metazoa > Arthropoda > Insecta > Lepidoptera > Noctuidae > Subacronicta > Subacronicta megacephala. Next base: position 2,739,500 of record OY292540.1, on the reverse strand, counting down.
AATAGGTAAATACGATGACGACACTGCGACATATCTGTATTCTTGCTTAATCTTCAGTTCCTTTTATTGAGTACGATCAAATGTCGATAGATGGCGCTGAAGTAACAAATACTAGCACAAAAACCCGAATCCTCAAGGTCATTCGGCAATGTAATACCCTTAAGAGTAGTTTTTGGCTACACTTTTGCGTATATTTGTAGTTTCTAGGTTATGTACATATTCTAAGATATTACATCGTACATCAATTACTTTAAATTAGCTTCGCAGATGATTTAATAAAACGATTGTTATTAGCACAGGAAACTGTTCATTTACTTGTTCTATATGATTAATAAATTGCAATTGAAACGATCGTACGTATTATGGAATCGTAAATAATTTGTCTGTATTTATTTTAATGTTGAATGCGTTTAAAAAATCAAGTTTATTTGCGTCAAATGTGGTATAGAAGATGATTAATTATAAATTAATATAATAAGGCAAAATATTAAGTATTAAATTATTATTTTCATAAGCGGCTACAGGTCAACCAATACAAATCCAGTTTAAGCTGATCTTGCATTCTATAGGTTTTCTATAGAATAAGAGGCCAGCGTAAACTGGTTTTGTATAACTTGATGTGTGCGTACTACAATGCATTCCTGAAATAGTAGGACTATTGTGTTATCTTTTTGGAACGCAATTATTGATCCCGATCTATACCTATCTTAGAAATGATACTGCAAAATGCTCACATTCATAGAAGTAAATAGAAGAAAAACATTGGTACCTAAGCATTATTATTACTTAAAGGAGTATTTAAGGAGTACTCTACTCCATAAGACCATACAATTAGTTTTTGACATTTCAAAAGTACCTTTAATGATGGTCTAAATTGTAAAACAATATTTGAATTGATTTACTTTTTAAAAAAAATCACTAAACGATACTTTCGTTTATTCCAATTATTAACTAACGCAAAATTTTCTGTAAAAAGTTCAGTAATCCAACCTCCTTTGATTTGACGGTTGGAAAATTGCATTGGAGAATTTAAGCTAACACACATTGTAGAATTTAAGCATGATATAGTTATCATTATGAGCGATTTGAAAGTTATTTCAATGAGCCTGACATGATTAAATAAATAGCTGCGTTGAAATACGTGTATGTATGTTTGAATTCTAATTGAGGATGCAAATGAATGCATCGGCATCCACACCTGGCAGTATCGCATTAAATTGCAGGCAGACGGACAATAAAACGAGCAAGATGTTTAATGAATGACCATAGAGTCGCAGACGCAATTATTTAAATACTACTACTACGGCTACAGGTCAAGCTGTACATTTCCAGTTTAAATTGATTCAAAATACTTAAGGTATATGTACTTATAACTTAACGTAATCAAGAATAGGCAAAAACTCTCACTGAATTATTGTTATGTTACGCGATATCTTCGCTTAATAACATACCATCACGCCTGTATTCCCCGAAGGGTTAGGCAGAGGTGCACTTAATATACACCCACAGTTCGCCGGTATGTTTGGGTTCCATGTAATAGGGGGCGAGCCTATTGCTATTCACCGGGCACAAATCCAGACTCCGAGCTGCTACTGAGAATTTCATAGAAAAACTCAATAACACTTTGCTCGACCTGGGGATCGAACCCAAGACCTCTAGCGTAGCAGTAGCGATTGGGACCACTAGACCAACGAGGCAGTCACTTCTTCACTTCGTCACACACATCTTCGCTTAATATGAACTTATTTAGACTTTTACCAGATTTTAAGACCTTATTTAAGTTAGACCTCCATCAATACAGATGTTAAAACCGTATCCAATTGTGCACGCAAATAATAATCAATATTTACCACAAATATTCAAACAGACAAAAAATCGTTTAGTTTTTCGAATTACGATCATTTGAATTACGCATAGTTTTTCGTTGTTCGAGTCTATGACCAAGAAAGTACGAAACAGTAACCCAATTCGCCTCTAATCTTGAATCCATAGCGGGCAGCGTAAAGGATTAGTGACCACCCACCTCACTTCCATGACCCAATTTTTTAGGTAGCGACTGTTATAATCAAATGATTGAGCAGTAATGTACTTCGAAGTGAAGTACATTGCGTTACAAAAAAACATCCGAACCTGCGTCTTCTGGTTAAGTACACCAGACGCTATGACCGCTAAGCCACCGCGACCCCCACCCGCCATGTCGAAATTTGCCTTTTTAATTTACGCATTTTTAATTTACGTCTTTGAGGCGACGTCTCCGAATCCTGCCCGCGGTCGTATTTTTCCTTCACTAAAATAACTTAGTAATCTTTGCATGGAAAATGCCTAAAAAATACAAAAAGATAAAAAAACATCCGTCAAAAATACCTTTGCCTACATAAATCAACCGTCATTAGTCTATGGTCTAACCCGGACGAAAAAATGTTACGAAATACGTCACTTCCCGCTCGAGCTGTAAGGGCCAATTAACTTTAAAGGTCAATATGTTTTAGTATGTACCTATGAATTATGATGAATGTGTTATTATTTAAATCAAGGAGATACAGGTATTTATGATAATCCTTCAGCCCTATTTATAAATACAATGAGGCTGAATATCTGTATTCTGACTTCCGAAATTCAATTAGACTAGGTAATGTCACTAACGATGTAGGTGATTGCATCACAACCGGGTGTGCTTGCGTGCTTTCCAAGATACGGTAGCTCTTGATCGTTTCGTCTAGGCCGCCAAAAATAATATTTTTATATTTGTTCTAAATTGATGATTTTTAATTTTAAAAGTTTTAGTACTTGTACATCACATGGATATGGTAGTAAGAATTGCGACATCTACAAATGTATTCACAACTAAGTACATATATTTTTTCTTAAAAATCGTTATCGTAGCAGATAGTACCTACTGTATTTTGTAAATTTTGCCAGAATTTGAACTTCTCCATCGTTCTTTAAGGAAAATAAACTCAGCAGTCTACAGGATTATGGTATTTCAAATTGTATTGTGGCTATCAGATAATTATCAAATGACACGGACTGACAGTTTTATTAGAGAACTGTCAAAATAAAATCCATGACATTATGTCAATTTTCTATCAGTTATTTATCAGACTTGAGCCGAGCTTAGACAAAGGACATTAAATATTATTCCAACAATTTGACACGTAGGCTAAGAAATAATTTCATTCGCACGGGATTGCAATTAACTTTGAACCTCCACCTTGCTATAACGTGACTTCGATTCCCACACGAACAAATATATGCGAGATCAATGAATATCAATTCTTCCAAGTCTGGGTGTATTTTGTGTCCATTAATTGTGATTGTGAAATCCCACACGACACAGATGGATGATCTGACGGCTTTAATGATAATTAACGGAGTTTTCACGGCCCATGAGACCGATGTCATCATTGTTCTTTGTCAAAGCATAAATCGCTTATTACGTACGAGTAGACTTACCGATTCCTGCACTAATTAACAATATCGAAATAGGGTTGCCAGATATGTGACGCCTAAAAATATTTTCCAATTCAGTGTAGTATTTGCGTCCTAAGCGCACTGCTACGCTAGAGGTCTTAGATTCGATCAGGTCGAGCAAAGCGTTATTGGGTTTTCTATGAAATTCCCAGCAGCAGCTCGGAGTTTAGATTGACCCATATTACATGGGACATAAACAAACCGGCGAAATGTGGGTGTACATGAGTACACGGAGACGAATCTGGCAAGAAACTCCGTCGACACTTTTATTGCAGCATTCATTTGTGGAATAATGTGATAACTAGATTTGCGACGACAATTTCCTACATAAATTCACTTGGCAACCCTAATTAAGAAATAAGACAGAATGCGCATGAGTTGAACAGTATCACAATAGTCAATTACATGTCTTATGTCATACTATTGTTTTATCATCCCGTCGTCGGGGCAATTCAATAGCGATTTGAATACAGTTTACTTATAGATCAACGCGAAATAGATTAATAACAGTGTTTATAGCGTTAAGTTCTTTTAGAATTGCCTGAAAAAGAAAAAATACAATAATCTCGTTTTATTTTATTAGTTGTGCAGTTAAGTATTACTTTAAAACCTTGACACTGTCGATACTTTCGATCTGGACAAACTTTATATAAAGTGACACACCGAGCTACTACTGATATTTTTTTAGGTAGCCGGTGAAGTAGCCAAACCAGTCCTGGATTTGTCAATAGATCACGGCTAAGGATAGGCAGCAGATTTCAGAGAGCGTCCACGGCTTTGTTTTAAACTCTTGGGAGGGAGGACGGGGCGGCATTAATGAAGAGGTGCCTACACTAATGAAATGTTGCCTAACAAAGTAGAAGAATTGACATGAACTACTTGAATTCAATATGTCAACGTATTATTCACTAGAAACGAATTTTCCGCAAAACGTGTCGCTAACTCGCCAGAGACATCGCTGTTGGACGAAGTCGAGTGGCCGGGTCGCCACCGCCATGTCGTAAGTTTTCACTATGTCGGTTTAGTTTGAGGGATAAAACTTCGTATTTTAGTAGGAGACTAAAATAGATTAAATGTCACTAGCTTTGACTTTCTATGATAAATATTTCCAACGCTAGCTAGTGTAGTTTAGTAGTTGCCTAACTGGACTCCTAAGGGCAATTTATTAACGAATATAGAATGTAAAACTTAACTAAAGATGCCTAGCAATATCAAGCGTCATATTTGTGTGGGGCATTCGTCTCCTAGTGAATACTTGGCTTTATAGACAGACCATAATTTCTCTGCCATATAGACCTTAACAAATAACATATTCCGGACATATTCATTATCTCCGCTTCCTTGGGTAAAAACTCGTCAATTTTTCGCTTCAATAACCGAGGGTAAGCGTTTGGAAAATTGTTACGTTGATTATTAATTAGATGTTTGCGTTTTAAAATTATAATTGCTGTTTTCGCCTGTTTTTGCATGATGGTAGTACTGATAAATGTAGGAATTAGGAAGTTATGCCATTGATTGCTCGTTTAGGTAAGCATACATGATTTAAGTTCGTTTTTATATGTCAAGGACAAAAAATCTTGCAGAAGCATAAAAAAAATAATGAAAACCAAATTTATGGAAATTTGAATCTTTGATTCATTCATTCATGTTCATCGATTGGAACATTAGATTGTGAGTTCTCTAAAACTTTAAATATTCACTTATGAGGCCGTACCTCACGTGTATTGGCTTATAATAGACATTTAGAATATGAAAGACGATCTAGATAACCTTACTGGCCGTATTAAACGGCGACACTAAAATGTGAACATAGACCACGGAAGAGATAAATAAGGTTGGAATGGCCATGTGGGCGGGGCAGGCGCGCCACAGTCATGATTTGACAATCATAACTCGCCCGAATCATACATTCGCCGCGTTTAGTGTTCTTAGGACTACTTCAGAGAACAGAGCTCCGCTTTAAAATGCCGTGTTGTGTTATTCTTACGTGATAGACAAAAAGTCAGACCTCCAGTATATAGCGAGGAGGTATAGCTTTCCATCTGTAAGTTAAAAATAGCATTTATTTACAAAATAATTGATAAAAACATAAAAATATACTGATCACTACGAAATTCCAAACATCAATCATATTATTGCAACAAGTTACAAATAAAATACATTGCGCGATGTGTTCTGGCTTAATTAACGCGATGACTTAGTCCGCTAGCAATGTACTGCATGCATTGCGTTCTCTACACTTCAATCATGGCCGTCGTTCATCGTTTGCCGGGGTTGGCCGTGAGTGATGCACAACGTACATCTATCGATATCGAGGTGACCGCGTAGTTAAATAAAAGCATCGATAGAATTCTCAACTATATTTACATTTGACAAAGATTATTTTTGAAATAATATATATTTAATTGATGAGAGTATATTTTGATGTACCTATTTAATAATAAATAAATCATTGAATGAATGAAGATGAAGCGGCATGTAGACCATTTTATTTTACTTAGATTTTAATACTGAATTTGACTTAGATTTAACTAGACTTACAGACTTTTATATGTTTTAATATTTGATTCTATTCGACAATCATATTATTTATACAATTAATTATAATAATGTTATAACTCTTTTATGTTATGTTAGATTTCCCCCAATTGTTTAATGATTACGTTTTTTTCCAAGGACAGTAATTCTTTTAAGTTAATTAATATTAAATAAAAATAGTTCTTAATTTTTATGTTCCTCTTTTCCCCATTCAATATAAAAATACATAACAGACTGAGAATTTATCGATAAAAAGATATCGGCTTTTCAAGCACTAGCGTACGCGTGTTGCGTGTGTTTGTCTTATGCCTACGGGAGCTTGGTGCTAGTGTGTGAACAAATTGCTGCCCACAGATTTATGTGTTTGTGATTTGATTGTGTGCGAAAAACTTGTAAAGATAATGTTGCGTATGTTTGAGAATTGAAATAGTGGGAGTAAAGCGGCGACACTGGTCCTAGTACAAAAAAGCAGCTAGGGCCTTTCCAATCTTATTTATCTCTTCCGTGACATAGACTAATGAAGGCATCCAGCATTAATTGATGGGTTAAACAGTGATGTGCCCCACACATTGCATTCTTGACCTCTTGTCTATGCATAGTGTGACCACAGATTAATTTATGTAAGAAAATGAGTTGTGCTTAGCACCTCCCTAACTTTGGATACTACTTTCCGTAACTACGTTGTTGTACTGTTTGTTGTCCCAATAAAGGTCACCTTACGAAGTAACGCAGAGTTATTATTATATGCAGATATGTACGCACGACTATACATCAAGCTATGCATTTCCAGGATAAGCTGAGCTCTAGTGATCGTTGTTGATGTTGCTGCAGCTGCACACGCTTCGGCCTAATCACAAAGACCGGTAGTTTTAAGGGTTTCCCCCTTAAACAAGAAAATGTTACCAGCTTGCAAATAATATATTTATTATTTGATCAAGATTTATAAATCTTGATCAAATAATAAATAGATATATTATTTGATCGAAATAGATATTATTTGATCTGAATAGATAGAGAATAGATTCTGAATTCAGATGTCTTCAAAAAAAAAAACATTAAAAAGGACCAAATTGTTTGGTCAATGTCCTTCATAAAGCAAACTTGGCTTATAATTGTGTAGGTAGTCGAAAATCCGTCGGTGTGGCAATTTGACCCACAATGAGACGGGTCGCCCACTCGGACCAGATATTAGGCATAATTGTTGGGGAACTGTTTTAAAATTCGATAATTGGATTTTGACAAATTACCTTTGCTGCCATTGAAGCTCGTCATCTAGTCTATGTTAGTTTTTGACTTTTAATAATGTGCACTGGTATTCGTTATTGTTACTTAAGGCGGATCGCTTCGCCTTGGCCGCCAAATTCAAATTCAACATATTTTTTTTTGAAACTTCATCAATAATGTAGCATACGTTCATGGCGTTAGAAATTGCGAAATCAACTATAACTTATTCACATCTGAGTACTAAAACTCCTTAATTTATCTGCTACAATAACGATTTTTAGAGACACTTAAACACAAAATGGCGTTGGCTTAAGTAATTATACATCATTCTATAATTTAATAAACCCTCTAACAAAAGTTACTCATTGAGTTACCAAATCTGCGTCAAATTTTCATGAAACAGAATTATTTTTTAAATTAGGTCGAACTGCACGGAAAATGACTGGAACTAGGAAATGCCACCATAAATCTAGCCCAAACTGATTTCCAGTTGGAACTTAGCCACGAAAAGCGCAATAAACTGAAACCTGAAAATGTGTTATTTTCAGTGAGTTGAACGTTATTTATCATGGTATGCAGAATTGTTATTGCACTATTATGACAAAAGTTGAATCCAAACGTTCGTTGTTATGCAAAAGTAGGACAATACCAATTCCGAATAAACTCCCGTTAAATACTCGGCAGTTTATTTCATACAAATTCTGTTCCACTTTTAAATTTATTCGAAGAAGCAAGAACATTTTTTAATTTAGCAGCTAGGCTCAGCTGTTGTGTGGAACCTAAGATATAAACACGCTTGTACGATACCACTACATACAGAAAGCAAAGTTAGTGTTAATAGAAATCTCTGTTCCTAGACAGCACGTTTCGCCGAAAACTTTGTTGATAGAATCCACTGTTTCCAGATCCGAGGTATCTGGTTCCCAGAAAGTGCCTATTATTTATTTTCATTAAAGAAGCGAAAAGTTCTAACTTAACCTATCCGATATCTGTATTTAGATTTTTGCGGCGAACTTTTCGCTTCTTTAATGGAAATAAATAATAGGCACTTTCTGTGAACCGAGGTATCTGGAAACAGTGGATTCTATGAACAAAGTTTTCGGCGAAACGTGCTGTCTAGGAACAGAGATTTCTATTCACTTTACTTTCTGTATGTAGTGGCATCGTACAAGCGTGTTTCTATCTTAGGTTCCACACTGACTCAGCTGCTATTATCAAAAAAGTATTTTTCTTCTAAAAATTTTAACGGCATTTTCACTATTGCCAATTACTGTGTTCTAGGTCAGTGAAAAACGGTGAAAAATCCACAGGGAATTATGGACTTCTTTAAAGTCCAAACGCAGAACCTAAACTAATATTATAAAGAGGTAAAGTTTGTGAGTTTGTGAGGTTGTAGAGGGAGTAATCTCTGGATCTACTGAACCGATTTTGAAAATTCTTTCACCAATAGAAAGCTACATTATTCCTGAGTGACATAGGCTATATGTTATCCCGTAAAATGAAAAGAAACGTATAGTCTACGCGGGCGAAGCCGCGGGCGGAGAGCTAGTATCAATTATGTTTGTGGGCGTCCTGAAATGACTTTTTCTAAACCAGCCATAGCGGCTTTGAGTAAACCAGTCCCAACTGATGTCATCAGTACCTCAGCCATAAATTTAAGAAGTTTCGATATCATCACTGGCTCATATTTTAGGAGATAGAGGTGCGATGGAATGCCAGTAACTAAAGAGCCAAGAGTTCAATGGTTTGTTGTGCTTATTATCGGACAAAGATAACAGATTGGAGCGTGACGACTTCCGGTGTGTTGTAATTGTATTACTCACAATTATCAACACAAACAGACCGCACACGCCTTTTTCTTATAAGAGATAAGCTGAACCGGTCTATTTTTTACACTGTATGATAAATGAATACTTATTTCGCCAAATAGATCTTATAAAGACACTTTTACAAGTTAATCTTTTAAATTCATGTTGTTGTTTTTTATATTTACTCGAATCTGGTAAGATTCAATGCAGACCGCAACATTGGGAAAATACTAGGATGCAAAATAATAAGCTGTGTAACCATCTACGTTGCGACTGTGGTCATACGCATACAAAAACGCCACAAAACAAATATACAGCAACGCCATCTAGTACTGAATGCATGAATTAAGAGGCCGTTTTAAAAATTAAAATAGAATTGTGATCCCCGATTGTGAAAAACCGTAAACGAATTTAAATAAACTTATCAATGATTTAAAAATAACTGTTCTATTCTTGCACGTGGCGCGAATGGTTTTTTTTTATAAATTTTTTAAAATACTTATTTTGATAACAATTTTTCTAAAAAAAATGCGTTCCTGTTTCTATTGATTGTTTTCTAGAAACGTATTTCCGCCAACTTGTGGTGGCAGGTGTCAATTTGTGGAATATCGGAACGCCATCTGGTGTAAATACTATGCGCTTTTATGATTTTTCTCCATTTGGAAATAGAATTTGTAACGATTATGATTTCTTGATGTGATCTTTTATTTAGATTTGATAAAAAGATAAACTACAAATATTGTTTAATTATGTGAACGATTAACATTCAACTACCCACACTTCAGTAAAAAAATGTAAATAGGTAATACATTTAAAGTAGGATGTTGACGCAGGGTCTGTCAAGTCAGAATGAAATTTCCATTCACAGTTTAAAAAAGTAAAAAAATTAAGTAAATGTTACATGCATAATTATTTAAATACGATTATTGTCAATATGTACACAAAATATTGTTAGTAACATACAAACACTGAACGCACTTTAATTTGAATAACGCCGCCAAAATTTGCAGAAATGGATGCCAAACCAAAAAAAGAAAACATTTACATATTATTTATTAATTAAATGTTTAATACACACAAAATATCTTTTTTTACCTTCTTATCCATCTGAAGAAACGGTTTCCCCCTTTCTTCCCGCTATTTTTCTTTTTCTTGCCCATTTTTTTCTAAAATTATCATACGTCACAAACACTTTTATACACTGTCTTTAAAAAGTATCAATGTCACATATAGTTTTTACGAAATGATCATTAGGTCTTAATCCACTTAAAACGTCACGACGTTTCTGACCGATACAGGACTCTAATTTAGGCTCTTAAAATAAAAAATACATAATTAGACACTAAAATTAGTATTTTAATTCCAAAAACAGTTATTAACAAAAGCGTTTATTTACAAAAAGAACGGTTATTCTTAAAAAATATTTACCAATTTGGCTGGTGAATCTATGAATTAAATTGAAAGTTTAGAAGTGCGCGTTGGCCCGTGCGCGCGCATACTGGCCTGTGCCGTCGACGAAATTAGACGCAAAAAAAAAACTAATGCACATCACGAGAAATGCAGCGCCCATTTATTTTGGTACATCTCTTCTGAGATAGAGATTATTACGATTCCTGTAGACTGTTTGCCCTTTGGTGTGATATTACAGTTTAGTAGCTATCGATATCGATATCACTTGAATCTACAGTAATTTTAACTATTTTGGTGCGGTTTTGATAATGTAATTTTTAAGTTACCAATTTAAAAACTAGTTGACCTTGTATACAACAAAAAGTTTGTGGTTTTAAATAATTCCGAAGCAATGAAAAATATTTTAATCGGTTTTGGTACTAAAAAAACAGTCGCATTTCGCATTTCAAAAAAGGAATGAGAAGTAAAACAGTACCGTGCAACTAGAGTCAATAACGTTTCATAAATGCTTGTAAAAGCTTATTTGAAATAAAAACATTTGATTTGATTTGATTTAGTATGTTTTCTCCGCCCTCTTTAATCTATTCTACAAATGCAAACTTTTTACTAGGCAGAACTTGTCTTAAAGCGATTCAAACTCATTTTATTTATGAGCTTAGATTTAACATTCCTGTCATGTACAATAATCCCAAAAAGTAAAAGGGCAAGTGAAAATATATTTAGATCCGTTGCAGTGAGTCACAGTGATCTAAATGTGGAAAGATGTGAAGAGATTGAGCATTTGATGTGGTGAAGTGACGATGGTTGCAATGAAAATCGTGAAAGAAATTAACAACGCTAACTACTGTTTAAGATAGTCTTATATATTGTATTCGATATGCACAAATAAGGGATTAAAAATACAGGCAAAGAGGTTCTAATGTAAGTTATTACTATAGTCTACTTAGACATAATCTTTTTTTTTAAATGGTAGCTCTTGCCTTAGTAAGCAATACAGCCAGTGTTGCAAATAATCACGTTAAAAAACATCATGATCATCATCATCATTTAAAAACTTACTTAAAAACCTTGTCATCATTATCTTAATCGACGGTGTTTACTTCCAACTGCCTCCCTTTACTTTTGTGTAAGTATATACAACTTTTCGTAAAAACTTCTCACACTCTTATTTTTTAAACTTTACATAAAAACATATAATTGCATCAGTATGCAGCAAGCACTATTTGGGCAGCGTCCAACTGTCTGTTACAAACTAGCTTTGATGCGGTGAGGAAGTGTAACGAATCCAGCCAACATTTATGTCAAAGTGGTCATTGAATTAACAGCAAGACCGACGAGTTTTTTTTATACCACATAAATTCTTACATGCGCAATAAATGAGATACAGGACAACTCTCTAAAGGAAGAAACAATGAATTGCAACTCCAGTAATTTCGTTTCATTTATCACGTCCCTGTAACTCACTTTCTCAGAAGAGCTCTGGACTTGGCTCAGAAGTAAGAGTACCGTCAATAGGAATGAATTAATCTTCAATGAAGATAAGTAATTAGCAGTTTCTTCATTTGTCATCGTGTTATAAATTTCCAGTGTAAGCTGAGCCCTCGTTATACGAAAAATATATGCAATGCGAGGTCAGCTTATTCTGGTATTACTCAACCTGTAGCCGTATACAATACAGCTGAATAAGAAACTATGACAGTGTCACAATCATGAAAAACTAAACATAATTACGTCACAATGATGCAACGTCGTTTGGGCAGCGTCCAACCGCTCCAAGATCAGAATGAGGAAACGACAGACTGAAATAGCGTCACCAGTTTAATAATCCACGTATTCGTCTATTTGTAAATATTTCACGATGACCAATGGTTGCGATATGTCGGTCATTTTGTTCTCTGTTGAAATTCACCTAGGAAAGAGACATCGAAGAGAAACCATGCAGCTTCTACCACATATCGGACGAGGTCAGAGCTAAAGCTCATCAATGAATGGAATCTGGAGAATGGAGAGGAGGAGATACTGGGACTAACTATTCGTTTATTGGAATTATTAGCCGCAGAAGGTTCTAAACCAAAAGGTATGTAATGAGGGTAGGCTTTTGCCCTGCAGAGGGACCATAATGGCAGAATCTATACTAATATAAAAAAGTGAAGAGTTTATTTGCGCTAATCTCTGGAACTACCAGTTGGATTTGAAGATATCGTTTTTCATTTGATAGCCCAATTCTTGAGCAAGGTTATAGGCGATTTAACACCACACTACCACCTTAGAAGCGGGGCATAGCTGGTAAAATTGCGTGGTACAGCTACAAAAAATAACAAGAAAAGACACCCAAAATGGCTCTCTATATGCTGCACGTCTTTTTATATGATAGGCCAGCCGCACCGTTCCTTAGGATAAAGTGTATTAAGTTTTTTTTAAACTGAACCAACTATAGGATTTGACATGACTCTCAGTTTTGAAAATGGTCCAATCTCTTACAGTAACGGCAATCGCTGGACTAATCGAAATTCGTAGTAAAGACGTGAGGGCCAGTCTGGTGGACCCCCGGAATGCAGTGGACGAATGAGAGGAACTCAGAATGATGACCAACGGTCCAAGAAAGACCTAAGGCCTATAACTGATGCTAAAAGATGTAAAAAGTAAGACTGGACCTTCGCTAGCAGTCTCATTTTATAGAAAGTCGTTAAGATATCGGGCTTAAGTATACCTAATGGAGTACTTTCGATAAACCATAGTGGATTCCATAGAGATAAAGCAATCCACCATGATGTACAATCAAGCAAATGGGTTCTAGATAAAATACTTAAAGATATTGCGTTAAGTAATTGGGGTATTTCTTAATGGCAAGACCCCGTCGTTATGAGCAAATAAAGTACCTACGTATCGTTCATGGTGGAAAATAATTAATGTATTACACTAACTACCCAAGTATTAACAAGTTTATGTTTCTTTTTTCAGAATACTTATGGCTATTAAAGGCGGTTAAAAAGAAATCTGGAAGGAATATGGGATGGAACTTTATATTACCGTAGTAAGGATTGAAAATTAAAAAGTAGGTAGCTAAATTGGCTAATTAAATTTAATTCCTTAATTTCAAAATAGAAATAAAATTTAGTCTATTAATTCACTGTTCCTTTTTTTTTCAGTTCGCCTGATGTTAAGCGATACTGCGGTCTACGATGGAGCGCGCTTGCCTAGGCATGCTTGCATGTAGTGGTTTCATGAGGGCAAAACAATAAATTTTGCATTGTGTCGATAATATGGCGCTTGACAGGTTAAGTATGGATATTCAATTATATTTAGTAGTAAATTACTAAGTTTACCTTCCTTTCTCACAATAATCTATTCACGAACATTTCATAAATAACCGTTATAAGAGCGGCAATAAGCGCCAATTGCAAAGCCAGTGTGTAAAATACAAAAAGCTTCTAGTAATAAACCTGGCTGCTTAAACCCAGGTTGATGAACTAATAATGCTTAGTGTTCTTTCATCTCCTGAAAATCGAAGTCAAAACGATAGCTAAACTCGCCTGTTGCTAATTTCTTTAGTCATGGCAGTGGTTTAAAACAAGCGTAAATAATTTTTAATGCATTTATTCCACGTAAACGTCAAAGAAGACCCTACAAACATACTAAGAGCTTCCAATAGTGGGCTGTTTATGGTTTAAAGGGCCAAAGTATACTGGCTATACTTTCGCGCGCTGACGAAGTGACATGCGTCCCATTTTGAAAAGCTCTTCCTGTTCCATTTTTCAATTTCGAAATCTTACATCTTTTATTTGTTGTCTTCTGCGTGTAGCTCAACAGTATTTTCGTTTATTTTTTCATGCATAGACAAACTGCTGTCGACTTTAATCGTAAGGAAATATCTCTATCAACTTCACCTCTTTGTGGAAACTTTTAACTTAAATAACTTTAGTGGATCCGATATTTGAAATCCGATAGATTTGTGATGTAACAAGTTTTTATCCGCAATCTATTCCATTTTATAGTAACTAAGTAACAAACAAACTTTTCTGAAAACACAACATAAACAAATATTGCAACGCAAATTTACTTTCTTCGCCACAAACCACAGACAAAACGAAAAACCATGAACCGCGCGACAAAAATAGCACCCCGCTCGCGCTATTTTTATGGCAACAATTTCGAACAAATTCAAAATTTTGAAAAAATGACCGTATTGTATTCAAGCACTTGTCAAGAGTCCTGCAACGTCAGTCGATAGCAAGAAGACCGCGGCAACTGACCGGCGGGATGTTAGAAAATACGTGCTTTTCGGGGAAGTCATATGTTTAATTATAGTACGCTATGAAATGTTTGATACAGTATACGCGCGTTTCGGAGATAAAATTGATTTATGTTCTGTGTTGAGTATAAGATGATTCATTAGTCAAATGTGTGTGTAGATTTCTCTATGAAATTAAGCGTAGATATGCAGAAGATAACGAAATTTTTTATTGAATTGAATTTTCATGAATCGTCTTCCACAAACATACCGGCGAAGTGTGGGTACATTAGTACACCTCTGCCTAACCCTTCAGGGAATACAGGCGTGATGGTAAATATAATTATTGAAGGAAACTAAAGGTAAGCCGATTAAGTAAATTATTTATGGAAACGTGACTAAATTAGGTTGATTTTGACACAACTTAGAATTTATTATTCGAATACGAACTTTTTTATATGCCACAGTGATGATTGAAGCATGGCCAGGCCAGGCCATATGATTCTTCGTATAATATCATTTATAGGTAACCTCTCAAGAGATTCCTACATTTCCCGCCACAGAACACATTACGTTCCGCTAACAAAGACAATAGACTATCCTTGGAATTCGTTCCTTCCGATGGCTATACAACATGAATCAACCTTCAAAACGGGAATAATAGCTGATTTATGCTACGTTTTGAATGGCAGTGAGTGACTAATGTGCAATTGTTTTAAAACCTTGGCTTTGCGGTTTGGTTATAGGTATGTATAAAAACAAAACATATTTATTTGTCTTTTATCAATTACATGAATCCCACATTTTGAGGAGAAAAGAACATCCGATCGTAGTCTGTTAAAGTATAGAGGTCATGAAAAAGGTGCGACTTCTTCAATGTAGGCCAATATCTAAAAAGACGTTCTGAAGGGAGAACCATCATAGCGGATTGAGTACCTAAACTAGTCC
This sequence comes from Subacronicta megacephala, assembly GCA_958496365.1. Lineage (NCBI taxonomy): Eukaryota > Metazoa > Arthropoda > Insecta > Lepidoptera > Noctuidae > Subacronicta > Subacronicta megacephala. The sequence continues at coordinate 2,723,870 of OY292540.1, read as the reverse complement.
CAGATGGACCATGACAGTTTTTTATATAAAAAAGGTAGCTAGCAATAACTGGCAATGACTCTTTAGTCAATGTTTGCCTTTGAAAAAATTAAGTCCTTGAAGATATTTTAGGATATAATATTCAATTCTTCTAAATAATCTGATTGTGTTGGGAATAGTTTTGTTAAAAAACCATTCAAAAGCCTCTCTACTCGGATCATCGGCGCTCAAATTATGGGAAGAAAATGAGAATAATTATCAATTGCAGCTATTGAAACTGCCATTGATCAATCCAGAAATAGATTCTCACGACTTTTTCCCAGTAACTGTAGAATATCACGTGCTACAAACTCGTGAGTGTACGTATATAAATGTCATAATACATGTTGTCAGCATATTGGCACCGATTATTATGTAGCATAACTACCTAACTATTAATTTTATATAGTATATATGTAATGTATATACAATAACTAGTTGTAGGTATACCCGCGATACTCTTGTTTCCTCAATCCAGAGGTTTTTTCAAAATCGCTCTAGGCCTTTTTATTTCACTCTGTTTAGTGACTCAAACACATATTAGCCAAAAAGCTAAATCAAAGTTCAATATATTTTTTTACCTTTATCAATGTTTTGCATCGAGTAATATACACTACAACCGGTGCGTTCTGTTTTCAGTATCATGAATCCAGAATCGTTATTTTCACAAATAAAAAATGAAATTAAAGGAAATTTCATATAAATTCAGTTTAATACATTGTAACTATTTGTGACCGACTCGACTGTAAGGGGTCCCCTAGGGGTCGTGACCCCCAGTTCACAAAATGCGGGTAGCACAAAGGGCAATGGAGCGAGCCATGTTACACTTCACGATCGATGCGAAATACGGATATTCGGAAGAAGACCAAAGAAGAAACTCGGTAACCATATGACTTAAATCAAGTGACCTTGGGCAGGCCTGCTTGCCTAGATGTGGTGATGGCAGATGGAGAAGATCCCTGACAGAGGCACACGGAGTGTAGGGCGAATGATCACCAAGTGGGTCTTGTGACTCTTGTGTGAAGTGTACTGGAAAGACTTGGACGAGTGTCACAAGACAGAAAAATGGCGTGAAAGGGAGGAGGTTTATGCCCTGCAGTGGGACGTTAAAAGCTGCGTATGATGATGATAATTCAAGTTCAAATGCTTTTATTTCAAATAAGCTTTTACAAAAACAAAGTTATCACTATAGTTGCACGGTTCCAAAAGGTTGATCCTATGGAGAAGAATCCGGCAAGAAACTCCATAGACACTCTTTTAAAGTAAACAACATTATTCAACGGTACATTATGGCGGTAACAGGATGTGAGGACATTAGAGGTTAAATGTCATAAGATATTTATCTGAAGATGTTTAATATACTATACAAAACAATAATCTGTATGTCGTCGCATCTTTCCGGAGATTTTGGCAATGACTGCTAAATAAACTCGAGTGGTCTGTTTTAGTGCGCCGGACTTGATTTGTTTGTTGTATTTTTTTTTATATTCACTGACAATACTGTTATTTTTATTTTTTTAAGGAAATATAACCCGGGAGCATAAGTATATTCTTGCAGGTATGTTTTTTTATGAAATAATATTTATTTTTCATGAGTTGCCTCTGCTGCTTAGTCTAGGTGGTTCTACGTCCGACTGCTACGCTAGAAGTCCCAGGTTTTATTACCAGGTCGAGCAGTGTTATTCAAATTTTTATATCAAATTCTCAGTAGCGACTCCATTTTTGGATTTTCGCCCGGTAAATGGCAATAGGCTCGCCGCCGTACACGAGACCTCAACATAATGGCAAACTGTGGCTGTGCTTAAATGTGTGTGCCCAACCGTAGGTACCATAAGGGTTTCCAGCTCAGCTTAAACCAGGATATGAAAACCTAGCAGTGATAATCTGCTGGATGCCTGCGACGTACCGATGTCAAGCAAACCGATTGTTTTCCGCGGTTTCCATCGCATCCTAAAGGACTTAATGTGACAAAAGCAGCTTTTGTACTTCTCCATGGTCCAATCTGTCTCTGTACCAATCATCAAAATTGGTTCAGTGGTTAAGACGTGAAAACGAAACAAACATACGGACGGAGTTACTTTCGCAATTTATAATATAAAATAAAAAGTATGAATACTGTTTAAGATTCTGACGTGGATGTGTTAAGGTACTCTGCGTTCAGAAAAAATACTGTAGCCATATAACTTTGATCGGTACGACGCGTCAACGATAAATCGTTAGATCTAAAAGACGGAAAAATTACGGTTAATTATGATAAATACATACACCGAAATTGGTCCAAGGTTAGGCAAATAGTTGATATTTTGAGAGCCAAACTAATGACAAATCTGCCTTCTCTGAGGGATAATAATTAATACTTAATCTATTAAGTATAATCCAATTACATTCAATTTTATTGCGTTACACAATGTATGTAGGTGGTAAACTTATATCTTCATTCATTAACACATTATTTTCTCACAAATAAACAAGAAAATTCGCTGTATTTTAGAGAAAAACATAAAATGTTTGAATTAAAAATGAAATAACATACCTAATTATATCATAAATTAATTTGAATAACTTTGTTGACAATTTATTAAAAATATATCATATTTGTATGAATTGTTTTTTTTTTCTGGAATAAGGGTTACAGGGGTGTTAAATCTTGTTACTGTCGTTTTTTCGTATTGACGTAGGGGAGATTAAAACTACACTTAAATATTGATTAAACGATCTTGCAACTCTTAAATTGGTAGCGTTTTGTTTTGCCCAAGAAATATTATTCTCCATTTATTTATATTTACGGAAAAGACACAAGTTCAATGTCTTACTACATACTTAAATCAAGAACTATAAACAGACTAGCTTTCCGCCCACGGCTTCGCCCGTGTTTTTTTTTCGGACTTTTTTTTGCTATAAACCTCACGGAGCCCGAGACCTTTCCAACGAATGCAAACCGTGGAAATCGGCTCGTGCGTTCTGGAGTTATATCGTCAGGAAGGAAAACCTGACTTATTTTTATATAGTAGAAGATATCGAGTTACACTCAACCAAATGTTTTCCATCCCTGCTTGAAGCGCCATTTCTATTAATAGGTTGTCAAAACAAACATTAAATTCAAAATGAATACTGCAATAACTACAATTTGTTAGTCGTTATGATAATTACATAACTGGATAATTAATCTAGATAATTAAAATTATATTTTGTAGCTGTAAATTCTAGGAACTTTATTGCAATCGTATGACACTTATGGCATTTTTTTTATGGATGCCGACATAACATCATTCATCTTCACAACGCCTTACAGAATCTATAAAGGTGACATATTTTTTTTTTATAACTACTAACTTACCTTCTTATTGACAAAAAAGGTTTTACATGTTTTAACTACAGGACTGCCTCATTAGTCTAGTGGTCCTAAGCGCGACTGCTACGCTAGAGGTCCTGGGTTCGATCCCCAGGTCGAGCAAAGTGTTATTAGGTTTTTCTATGAAATTCCTAGTAGCAGCTCGGAGTCTGGATTTGTGCCCGGTTAATGGCAATAGGCTCGCCCCCTTTTACATGGGACCTAAACATACCGGCGAAATGTGGGTGTACTTTAGTACACCTCTGCCTAACCCTTCGGGGAATACAGGCGTGATGGTATGTTATGTTATGTTTTAACTAGTGTAAAATGACATGCCTCATTATTGTCGGTAAGTATCGGTTTTGTTTTATTAGAATCGGATGCATTTGATATTTGAGATAATGTATAAAAGAATACTTCATTGAAATTAGAGCGAAACTAGATAGTACTTATTATTATATTATACACGATATCGAAATCTTATAAAACATAAATGTTGTTTTTAATTTCAGACATCAGTCATTGTTTTATAGGCACAACATTTTTTTATATTCTATTGTACTGTAGTACGCAATTCAGCAAAGAGTATCTCGTACTACTCAAAACTTTATACAGTTTCAATTATCTGTAGAACAAATAAAAAATCTTAAATTCAAAATTAGAAGGCGCAAATAACGTTCTGTTGTTTATTGTCTACGGCTAGACGCGTGCCCCGTGCTGTTACAGTTTGCATGCAGTGCATCGCTGGCCGCCCGCCAATTTGGGTGCGTCGACCCCCTCCGTGTATTTCTTTTTTCATGTCTGAGAATTTGAGATAGACACGTAATAGGAGGATGAGCATATAAATATTTAGGTTTGAGGATAACTTGATGAATGATTATAAAATGAACAAAGGTTTATAACGACACGCCCATGCTATGTAGGCTGTAAGCAAAGACATTTAATACACTACTACTATTAAATCTCTTTGGTTGTAAGCAAAAACAGCATCAGATAAATTAGTTTGGGCAAAATCCAAAACTACTGGGCTAATGTCCCATGTGCCATCCATTTAGCCGTGCAATGAACTCTGGAAGTGTAAAATGTGCATACTTGGGATATCTCGGGATAACTGGAACCCAAAGTGTAGCTGGTGTACCTGGCCAATGATCAATTACATGTAACTGAAGGTATATATAAGAGGTAAGAGGAGGCTAACCAAGAGGGGGCCTGTGTCCCAGCAGTGGATATTAACGGCCGATTATGCTAATGCTTACAAGGAGAAACGAATATGGAAGAATTGCGTGAATGATTTGAAGTGATTAAGTAGAAGCGGCGGTAGCCGGTAGAGGTTTGAGGTGGTAGAATAGAGAAATTAAACGTACGACACTGACCTCATGTAAAGTTGGACAAGATAAATGACGAAAGCCCAAACTAAATTCTGTATACTTATGTAAATTGTAACGCCTTAGTAAAATGACAGACAGAAATGTGTTGGTGGGGAGTTTGTTGCACTGCTTTTTCTTTACAGCTAAAACACCAGGAGGCGGTGAAGGGCGGCCGTTTTGGGGGCTGTCTATTATGTAAAAATGACATTCAAAATGTACTACCTAGTAGTCTATCTTGAATTAATGATTTTGACTTTGAAATATGATTTGGGTTTTATTTATCTATCTAGAGCTAGAATAAATGATTTTGACTTTGGCTAAATGATAACAGTGTGATTATAATACGCAATATAATATAATAAGCTATTTTCCACAGCAACGCGCAATAAAAGCTGAATACCGCACGATACACGATGCTGAAGCCGCGAAACCGCAACGTTGACAAACCTATCATTGTACTAGATCTTGTTCTGACGTACTTTTACATTAAAGCTATATTATGTAATACAGTTATACAATTCAAAGGAAAACGTGGACGGAAACGGAAACAGGCAAATTCCATGCACCAATCATCACATTTCAATATGAAAGACAACATCGCGAGAAATTGGAAGTATCTTCCTATCAAATACTAGCTGTAGGGACATCACGATCCATTTGAATCTACTCCTATTACTAAAAATCATTATCTACTATAATAGGTAACAAAATCGGTCTGTTTAATGTCATACTTCAGTTTCACAAAGAAAGAAATTGAATAAAATCAGGATAAAAATGTTTGTATGAAAATGATGAAAATGATCCTAATATAAAAAAATTCTATCCTAATTTAAAAGTCATAAAACCTCTTTAGCTGCAAGTGACCTGGGCCTACTAACATCCATAATATAGATATCAGTGCCTGGACTGATCTAGCAGAAAAAAAGCTGGCTATACAAGAGTCTGCTATGTTTTAGTGTCATTGAAGGAATTCAGAATTCCATACACTTTTGGCATTGGGATACTGTCGACATAGACAAAAAAAATTATGACAGATTTTTTACAGTTTTGGTCTCGACTAAATATGACAGCAGTTATGACATTAAATGTCACTACACAACTAAAGTGCGGGTATATTACTGCTTGCCATTCCTTTCCTTCCATATGCTCTAGCAATCCCTCACAACCGCCAGAACATGTAATTTTCTACCACAATGACAGGAAGCCACGGTTGGGAAGGCTGTAGCAGAGCGAAGCATGTTGACAAACGTATCGCGACGCAGATCGGATGGCGGACGGAAAATAATGAAAAATGTAATTAGTTGTATTTTAATTGAGTGATTATATTTAACGTTTTTGTTGTTAAAAGGTATTTGAGAGTCAGTTGCACTCGTGGTTATTGTAAAACCAATTCACTTCAGCACAGAAATTGTTTGACAGACGCAAAGCACTCGTGCGCAAATCAGCTGTGCAGTTACACCCTCTTCACAAGGGGCCACCGCTACTTGGTGGAAGTACCTACCTAAATATCGCACTAAGCGTTTTACTTCAACCATACAGAGTTCGACTGCCTCGTTAGTCTGGTGGTCCTTAGTGCGACTGCTACGCTAGAGGTCCTGGGTTCGATCCCCAGGTCGAGCAAAGTGTTATTGGGTTTTTCTATGAAATTCCCAGTAGCAGCTTGGAGTCTGGATTTGTGCCCGGTTAATGGCATTAGGCTCGCCCCCTACTACATGGGACCTAAACATACCGGCGAAATGTGGGTGTACATTAGTACACCTCTGCCTAACCTTCGGGGAATACAGGCGTGATGGTATGTTATGTTATACATAGTTCGTTCTGGTTTTTTGTGGAACTCGCTGTTCCCCGAGACCTACAATTTGGGTGTCTTAAAGACGAGAGTGAATCGGTTTCTTATAGGCCAGCGCGCATAGACCACATGGTTGCCTTTCATCAGGCCATTTGTGGTCACGCGCAAGCCTATCTATGATTAAAAAAATCCCATAGTCATCAGTCAGTCAGATCTTCACTAAGTCGGAATTTGGAGAAATTGGTTTGGGAAAAACTGACATCACCACAGACTTATATCACAGTTTAAACAGTGGACAAGAGATTTCTAGAAAATATTCCTAGAGTATCCTAGAGGTGAACTGAGAAGGGACTTCGGAAGATTTCTATGGTATTGGGAAACACTAGAAAATCAGAGAAACGCTAGTTGACATTTCCCAAGTGGACGTTTCTGAAACTAGGTATTATAAAGTAGGCTATTTAGGCATTTATTATTTACAGTTAGTTCTGTAACTTGCCACTAGGGAATTGTTGGCGATAGAGACAAGCATAACACCGTGTGGTTTGTATCGGACTAGTCCTACATAGCCCTTCACTTTCTCCAGGTGGCGGGTCCTTAAATGGATTACCAAACTATACTAAAAAGAGCGGTAGAATAGAAAGGGGGTAGACATTTTACCACAATTATTATTTTTTACAATGAGTGTAAAGTGGATTAATAATGAATTAGTTAAACATTCTTCACTTAAACAAAACACACAACCTTTTTACGACATTAATATCGGCCAGAAACAACGAGTAATTATTTCACTATTCACTGAATAATCAGTTTAATTACACTTTATCTATTCACTTAAGTATATTTTAAAAGTAACGGCGATTCAACACTCAGAAATATCCTGAACGAGTTCACAAAGTCTGCATAATTCACTAACTCACAATCGAATACAACCTACATTCATGAAACTAATTACAAAAAAATTCAAAAGTTTTTAAAATTCGAACAGACGGTTCGCGCGTAGCATTTCGCGCCACTCACTGCACGAAAATATGGCGGGAAACGATGACAAACTTAAATGGTAATGTGATAAATGGTTTCAATTAGGATTCATATTGTGTTCCCGTCCAAATAAGAGCTTGTAACGTCGGAAGAATTTATGAAGCGTCATCGGAAGCAGGTCAATGGATAAATAATTGAGTTGTCAATTATGGCACCTCGTTTCCACTGTGGCCGAGTAAAATAACTCGATTGTAGAACGGCTTGATACGCATTAGAGAACTAGAGTATTTAAAACTGGCCATGTCCGTAAGAATTGCATTTTGGAAATAGAAAGTCAAAACGCACGGTCAGTAAACGTTATTACAGAAATAAAAAAGTAGTACATACGGCTACAGGTCAAGCAATACATTTCCAGTATTTAAAGTTAATCTCGCATTGTACAGGCTTTCGGTTCAATGAGAGATCAGCTTAAATTCGATTTGTATACCTCGACGTGTAACCATGCGTACGAGCGAAATCAAATTTCAGGCATTCCGTGTGGAAGATAGGCCCACTGGTTTAAATAAAATTCCCGATTATAAAGTGAATTTATTGTTTCTTCCATTCCAAATTCAAACTACTACGATTGTCCTTGGATTGTCTGTTAATTTCGAACCAACCTTTTATATTTTAAGGTTAAAGCGTCAAGCTGGGGGTGCGTGAAATTATTTTATTTCGTGCCGTAGGCTGACGCTTTAACCTTAAGGAAAACTTTGCTCCAAACTCTACATCAGCCACACCCACCGACACAGATAAAAATTAGCAATAGACCTTAGAAAAGTTTTATCAATCTGGAAAGTGGAATCATGCATCACCCTACGTAACTCCTAAAAAATATGAAATGACCTAACAGTTTATGCATTCAATTACCTACAAATTACAAGATCTTGGTTCCAAACTCTACAGTTAACACCTATGGTTGGTGTTAACCTCTCCAAAACATTCCGAAATAAGTTCGTTATACTTGTTTAAAATTTCAAGATGTTTTATCCTTTTCTCGCAAAATCGTCGATCGATCATCAGCGATCCAGATAACATAAAAGTCATAAACCTTGATCGATGTCAACAACAGAATTGTCTCAGGAAGTTATTCAATCATCCTGCCTGCTAATAAAGTTATCAACTTATTTGTCGCATCGTAAACAAGCTAATGCATCAATGCTTACATTTTAAATGTTCTCGAGGAATGTTAAATGTATGACGCCTGTGAAGGTCTTTTGAATGAATTTATCAATTCAAATGGTGCGTTACGAATTCCCGTATATTGGGGAATGCATTTAGACGGAGGTCACGTAAGCAAATGGATTGCTCAATTAAAAACAAAATGAGCATTCCGTTCCGGTATTTACCCAAACGGCACATTTGACACATTTACGCTACATTCGGCATGGAGGCTAACTATTCCGGTTCAGATGTGTGTATGTATTTGAGAATTTGTTGCAGAACGTTCTAGAAGATAATCATGGTGATGGCCATCATCTTCCTGCCCTTTTCCAAATTTATTTGGGTTCGGCGCGGCATGTCTTTTTCTTCCATTCATCCCTGTTAGTCGTCACCAGAAAAGACAAAATCTATCCATCTTTTCTTTGGTCTCCCCCTACCCATCAATCCTTTCACATTAATGATGTTAGTGATGGACAATGTTTTATAAAAAAAAACCCCAACATAGTCCATTTATAGTGCAGAATTTAAAGGTTTAGTTTGGTTAGTACTACGAATAAATGAAATGTAGGAATGAAATTAAGGTCGATTTTGCGAACATGTTTCACTATTTCCGTTTGGCAGAGAAACACGCTTTTCGGCCGGTCGTTAGGCTAACACTTCATTTGTTCCCTTCTCTGTGATTATTACCCATTTCCTTTAGTTAGCTCCCGCAGGCTCCCGCCTGATGACTGCCTAAACAACACTCTTTGAATTCAAAATGGTCCATCCATTTGAATGTATAGCAAGACGCAAGGCTAGTAACATAGAATTTGGCCTTATCACGTAATCTATTTTTTCTTTAAAAAAAAAGCAAGATTACTAGTAATCTTGTTAACCCCTCGTACTAAGCTAAATGCTTCTATTACGAGTGGGTTCACGTCGGTAGTGGTTGGGGTGGATTATGAACCGACAACCACATAATCGCAAGTCCGACGCCCTAGCCATTAGGCTACCGCCGTTTAAATTATGAACTCTTGTATACTTTTGTTCGAAATAACTACTAAGTAGTACTACTACTCGTACTAAGCTTGTCTGAAGTTGTTCGAAATCGCATGTGGTTTAGAAGTGGTAAATATTAATAGAAAAAGTCTTTTGATAGTTAAATAAAACCGCGGCAACAGCTACGAGTATCCGCATTAGTAGTTTTTAACCCCACCTTTGGCTTGTCCTTAATCAGGTGAACAGTTAACAGATATCGATGGAATTTTACAGATAAAACTACATTCCTACATTATCTTAAATAGATTACTCGGCTTCTGACCTACTTGGATGATACGTTTTTAAGTATTCTTAAGAAACTTTGAACCTCCATGTACTGTCGATTAAAGAGTGAGAATTAGATACAGGGACATGCGCAACTGCGTCTTGATATAGTTTTTTTTTTTTACCTTTTACCCGTGGTTTCACTGGCACCCCAAAGGACTTTTGGGACAAAAAGTAGTCTATAACTTTCTCCAAGGTCCAGGCTATATTTATACCAAAATTCATAAAAATTGGTTCTGTGGTGTAGGAGTGAAAACGTAACAAACAGACAATTACTTTCGCCGTAATCATATTATTATGAATTATTGATCAACGGGTTTGGTATAATAAATTGCGTGAGATATTATTGTACATGATCTTTGTCAACAGATGTCGGTAGCTGCCTGTTTATCTAATTCGTTAGTCGATTGTACGTGCACATGTCACGGCTATGATTCCTAGGTAATATTGTTCGCTCTAAATCTTCATAACGGAACTTTTTTTGGTTGGTAGACTACTTGTTGACCAGCGGCTCTCTCTACGTGAGAGGAGGTCGAGGTTAGATTCCAGCTATAAGCCAGCCATGCCGGCGGCATATAACCGGACCTTGTGGAAGTCAGGAGACAGACACATAGCATACCATCACGCCTGTATTCCCCGAACGGTGCAGAGGTGTACTAATCTACACCCACATTTCGCTGGTATGTTATGGTCCCATGTAACAGGGAGCGAACCAAAAGCCATTCACCGGGCACAAATCTGGTCTGCGAGCTGCAACTGAGAATTCCATAGAATAACTCAATAACACTGCTCAACCTTGAGATAGAATCAAAGACCTATAGCGTAGGAATTGTGGAAGTCTTTTAAACAAAATTCTTCCCCCTTTACAAGTTTTACGCAAAAAATATAGCCTATAGCCCTCTCCTGGGTCCCATCTAGTTATAATATTATATTTATGTCTATCATTACTTAATTAAATTTCATAGTTTTACTAATTTAATTCCATTAAGTTCAGTTATTAACTTCAGTAGGTACTCTCAAAGGGAATAAAGCTTTTAACTGTTTAATCATATAGTAATGCAATCAATTATCAACTTAATTGTTAGGTATGTGGGTCACATTTCTATTGATTGCATGAAATGCAGCAGTATGGAACTGGAAATAATGATTACAAGGATATTATGCAGACATTACCGTCCCATATTATTCTAGCAACATTCTACAACTACACACCTTGAAATTGAAACAGAACAAAATAAAAAATCTTTAAACAATAATTTTCTTACGCTGTTTATCTTGACTTGATAAAATGAACAAAATGGCTCTCGTAATACAGTTGATACTAGCGTAGGAATCAGGGAATTCTACTAAATAGAGAAAAATTGAAATAATATGGCAGAGATTATACGCCTCCTTATTTTATTACAATTGATTTATGGCGATTATTAAAACATTTAATTAAAAAATATTACTCCACCAAATCAATATGGTGCTTAACAGTTTTCAGGTTTCTTATACTTCAATACCTGCCTATAAAATAAAATAATATTATAATTACATACCAAGTCATAGTATATACCACCTATATTGTATCAAGCAGTGTTCCGGTGATACGGTATTGTCCTTAAATAGTTTTAATAACATAGGTATCGGTCATCTGATTAATTGTTTTGGTGCAGACATACTAATAAATTATAAATAACATCCATATTTTCCCTCACATTATTCTCACAGCCAATAGCAATTTTATAAATGGCAAACTTAATTATTGAATTGCATAAAGTATTTTGATCTTTTTTTGCAATTGTTTTATTTCTTATATTTTATTAAATCTATATAGAAAGCTGCCCCCATCAAAATTATTGTCCATACAATGCTTGATGGATCAAAGCAATTTATGTATTTCAAAAATCTATTCTCAGAACGTGTTTACTTATGTTGTAAATGTTCAGTTCTAATTTTCGGCATACTCGAAATAAGGGATACAATAAATGTATTTAATAACAAGATTATTATTTAATAAAATATTTTAAAAAAATATGTAGGCTTTGCATTGAGATGATTGGGGAAAGCTTCATGAATGTTTTTGAAATTTCAAATTTTCAAATATTCTATTTTCCAATTTTCTCTAAAATTAAATGTATGTGATTAATAGTACCTATACGAATAATAAAGAAAATATATCATGCAAATTTAATAGGACATGGTCTATACATTAATGTGTAGTCACTAGATAAGAAAAATCAATACCATCTAATGTGTTCTGTATTTTTTTAGGATATAAAAATATTATAATAGAACTACATACCTTTTCAGAAAAAGAAACTTCCAAGAAAATATTTCAACTTCATATGTAACAGATAAACATACGAAAAGTATTTAAAAAATAATAAGAAATATTATTAAAAACAAATGACGCGACAAAGTTAAAGAACCATAGTTTTAGGATAGTTTACAATAAATTCGAACAAAAAGCTTCGATGATAGACAAGATACTTTAATTACGATCTAAAGAAAACAAGAAACTAAATAAAATGCAATAGAAATACGAAATATTTCAAAAAACAAAACTGCACTTACCCTGTGACGATCGAACATTTTTGTTTTCACACTGGTTTTTTTTTCAGACACTAAATGTACGCGCAAAGGAATACAAAATCTTAATAATTTCGAAAAGAGTTCTGTGTCATAACTTTCACAAAGATATTTATTTTTTTAAAACAAGTCTTGTTTACGCACTTCGTTCACATTCACAACACCAACACATTCTTGAAATCTTGACTTTGATTGTCGATGCGATTCCGATTGATTTGATTTTGAATCGGAAGGAAGTAAAAAGTATTGTCTATACTTTTTATCTAAAAGCAAATTAATTTTAGTACTTTAGAACAACAGTTATAGAGATTGTTACTTTTACTTTATATTAAGAAACGTAAAATGTACAGTTATTTGAATGAATAATTTTAAAAGAGAAAGATTTAAAACAAATATTCAGTTTGTATTGTCTATGTTACTCGTTGTAACAATCTGGCGGTAAAATTAAAATTTATTTGCTCTTGGCTTGAATCTACTAACTCTACTCTAATAATTCATTTTAATTTTTTTCCTTAGGTAGAAATTTGTGGGCTTTGATCTTATGAGCGTCAATAAAATTAAATGACAATGGACACATAGGTGAGTTAGGCGTCGGTCTAATAGGCGTCTCTCGGTGTTATTTCACATAATATACACGCCGCCGCACCGGTCTACATGGGCGTCGTGTATGCCCGTCAGTGTATGGGTGTTGGTGTTATAGGCCTGTAGGCGTTGATGTTTTGGGCCTTGGTCTGATATACGTCGGTGTTATTGGCGTCGGTATACATGGGTTTATGCCCGGGAACTTATTTTTTGTTGTCCGAAATATCTCGGCAACACTATACGAGCCAATGTTATGGGCAATATGGGCATCAGAGTTATTGGCGTCGGTTTTATGGGTGTCAGTGTTATGAGCGGCGATATTATGGGTGTCAGTTTCATAGGCGTCGATATCATAGGTTTCGGTGTTGAGAGTCGGCATAATCGGCGTCGGTGTTATTGACGTTGGTGTTATGGGCATCGGTGATATGGGCATCAGTCTTATGGGCGTCATTGATATTGGCGCGGACATTATTGGTCGCAGTGTTATTGACGGCGGTGTAATGGGCATCAGTGTTATGGGCATCGGTGTTATGGGTGTTGATTTTATAGGTTTCGGTGTTGAGAGTTAGCGTTATGAGCGTCGTTGTTATTAGCGTCAGTGTTATTGGCGTCGATGTTATGGGTGTCAGTGTTATAGGCGTCGAGGTGTCGGTGTTATGGGTGTCGGTGCTAGAGGCGTCGGGGTTAGGAGCATCAGTGTTATGGGGTTTTGGTAATGGCAATAGGTTCAGTACTGAATAAAAATAAAATGTATTAGGTAATTATTTATTTACATTATCTTTGATACATCAAATGTGATAGAAATACATTTCCTTGAAGAATATTGTCACTTTACAAGTTTTAGAGACCTACGATAAGTAAAGAAGACATGAACACATAAATAAATAGATATAAATGACAGTTTGCGGACAACCAATTTTCAACTTTATTTTTTAATTATTATTTTGATATAATAATAATCTTATTCAATCAGTTTCACAATTTCATACAAGGGATAGTTACTTTTGAGTAAAAAAAAACCCTTTAAATTTTATAAATTGTAGATTTACACGGATTGGTATACCTCTGACATCCAAGTTAATATTGAATTTGTGTTATGGGTGAAATTACGTAGTTTAATGGATAATTTTGGTGATTAACCACTTGCATGATTAAAACTCAAAGGTTTTTAACTTTATTTTAAGAAAATAAGGTTGAAAATTGATTAACAGCCATCATAAATTGTGTATAATTAATATTTGATATAATTATAAAATTATTAGTGTTGCCAACAGAATTTACACTTGTTCAACTTTAAAGTGTTTATTCAAAGTCACTTGTAATGTCTGATTTTGGAACCAAAATCAATAAAGTTTGCTTGCCATATCATCATCAGTTCATCACGCCTGTATTCCCCGCAAGATTAGGCAGAGGTGTACTTAATGTACAACCTTAGTTCGCCGTTATGTTTAGGTCCCATGTAATACGGGACGAGCCTATTTCCATTCACCGGGGACATATCCAAACTCCGAGCTGCTACCGAGCATTTCATAGAAAAAACCAATAACACTGGTCGGCCCTAGAACCCAAAACCTCTAGCGTAACTGTCCACCAGTATCAGTACCACTACACTAATTAGGCAGTTATTCAGTGTATATTGAGGTTTCGAATTCGAATCCAAGGATTGCACATTTGTATCAAATCTCTATATTCAATAGTTTGTTTGAAATAACCAAGCCTGTCTAAGTTGTGCGCAAGTGGTTTAGCTGTGATACATTTTAATAGAAAGAGTCGGCGTAAAGACAGTTTAAAAGCGGCAGTAGCCTAATGGCTAGAGCGTCGGATTTGCGATCATGTGGTTGCCGGTTCGAACCCCACCCATTGCACTACCGACGTGAACCCACTCGTAATACAAGCATTTAGCTTAAAACGGGGGGTTAACAAGAATACTAGTAATGTGCGACCCACATTGCATATAAGATTTTATTTTTATTTTCAAAAATATTTTTGGTCGTATATGTTTCATATCCGTGTTTTTTTACTAATTTTAATATTTAACCCTTCTCGTTCTTAGAGCAGACCCGTGCCCAGCAGTGGGACAATAAAATGGACTGATGATGATGACTGTAAAAGAATATTAATTTTACTGCTTATTTTTTGTTATATTTTAGCATTAAATAATGCCAAATGTTCGCAAAGATATGAATTTTCTATTGAAAGAAAATTTCCTAGTGATGGAAAAATTCGGCCTCTTCATGTACTTAACCAGAGGGACGCAGGTTCAAACCCTGCCTGAGATCGAATTTTTCTTTCACTAGAAATTTTCTTTAATTAGAAAATTCATTTCTTTGTGAAAATTTCGCAATATTTAATGCTAAAAAATAATAAAAAATAAGCATAATTCGTAGTTTAATAAATATGTGTACTTATATTAAAATTGTAATAGGTTAACAACAATTCTGCAAGCAATTGTAAAGTAATTGTAGTTGTACACATGACGACATATCATGCCACCTGTTTCGGGTATAATCAGATCCTACCTATTGACCAGTAAGTAATATGGCAAACAGCACTGTGCGGGACCAGTTAAACCAGAAATAAGTAGTCTGATATGACGCAGTGCATATTCATGGTATCTTTAACAGTATAACTTCATTTACATCAACATTCCGAAAAATATTCCCGTGAACCCCGAAAATCCCGGGACATGTCCATATTAACATAATCATTCAGGGTCATTGACCGAAAATAGCACTGCCTACGCCGATCACTGGTCATGACATACATCACGCCTGTTTTTCCCTGAAGGATTGAGCAGAACTTAACTAATTATTGTAAATGTAATAACAGCGCACCGGAATGTTTAATAAGACTTTCATTTAATAGGCGAGACTATTGCCCTAAACCGGGAACAATCAAAATACTCCAAGCTGCTTAGATTTTCATAGGAAAACCCAATAACACTGCTTGACCTGGGAATCGAACCCAGGATCTTTGGATTTGTGCCCGATGAATAGCAATAGACTCTACTGTTACATGGGACCTTAACTTGGGTATGTTAATGTAAGTAGCTTATGTTAATGTTAGTAGCTTAGTGTAGCTTGCTATCTATATATATAAAAATCAATGCCACTTTTCGTTGTAATTTTATAACTCAAGAACGGGCTCACCTATCCAAACCAAATGTTTAGGCTTTGTTCGGACTACTTAGTAGATGGTTTATGTGAAGTTTGCACAAAATCGGTCGAGCGGTTCTTCATTTATCACTTTTTTTTACAGGAAAGTCAAGAAAAAACGCGGGCGAAGCCGTGGGCGGAAAGCTAGTAATATATAGATATTACAGCTAGGTGTGCCGGGCTTAATAATTAAAAATAACATACCTTTAGCCTATCGCTGGACCACTGCTCGGCGCCCTTCTTGATGCACTGCAGCACTTCAGTAACGCCCAGGTCTCCTCCCGCGCCCTCCTGCACTCGCTGTAGCCGCGTTGAGAAATAGCCTATAACCTGCAATCAAAAAACAATATTCGACAAATATGTTCGTTACAATAATAATTTAATACCGACATTCATAAACTGGCAAAAACCTTCTCAAATCTGAAAAAAAAAAAGATGAACGAGGTACACCAAGAACAACAGCCACTTCACGGTGTGTCAGCCCTTGGTCGATTAATGCAACCGCCTGTGCAACCTGTGCTGGTGTTATTGGCATTTTTTTTTTCGTTTTTAAGCTCCTTTAGAAATGGAATTAAAAGCACAGAATCACAATAATTGAATAACCTAACAGTTAACATTCACAACACAAATTCAAAGCCTCAACTTAGTCGCTCAAATGACCCGATTCAACTAAAAGTGCAGTGACGTCACGGACACGGTTAACAGCTGTTCTGTCTGTACTATAAACATTATAAAAATTAAAACTACAGTTATAACCTTAAGATTTAATCATAAAAGTGATGATAGTGTTTCAATAAAGTACATTGGTTGTTATACAGTGAAAGTGTTCCCTAAATATAAAATAAACTTAAATTTAACATAAATTATAAACCAAACAGTATCGTGACCTACCCACCAGCGATCTTTATAAAAGTTAATTACAGACATATTTACATTTAACTTAAATCTAACATACGTAAAAATCTTACATTTAATAAAACATTAGTGCACAACTATCAGTGAAAGTGTTTCTACAAAATAAACAAACGTACACTGTTAACGTAAACAAAACGATCTGTATATATACGGCCAATCACGGTACCTCAATACGCTCAACCAAAAAGGAACATAAATCATGGCCAAATGTGGTGGCTGCGGCAAATTTATGTCGACGTCGGAGGGTGTTCGATGCGCTAAATGCCCAGGAGGGTTCCATCACGCCTGTGTCGGCTTGCCAGTCACGGCTAAGGTATCTCCAAATTGGGTCTGTCCAGGCTGTAAAGCCAAGACACCGAGGTCCGATAATTCCTCTACACCAGTCAAGTGTGTGTCGTCTGACTGCAGCACCAATACTACCACCACTGTGACCAGCGACCCTGACCCTTTGAAGGTTCTAACAAGCACCGGACCAGCAGAGTCCGAAACGACTTCCTCTTCAATAGCTGCAGTTAGCAATAAGCCAGCAGGGCTCAATCTGGCATATGAGATACGGTGTATGAGGGAGGAACTGGGTGCCATTCGGGACGAACTTCGTGATTTCAAAAAAGAAGTCCTGGACCTCAAAGCTTCTTTCTCTTCCTGCAACGAACGCGTAAACGCTGTTGAAAATCGTGTGGCTGATCTTGAAGGACGTTTTGAGAATCAGAGCCCGGAACGGTACGATCAGCTGGAGGCGACTATCGTTGAGTTAAAAACACAACTCAATGAACGCGATCAGGATTTATTACAGAATGACGTAATAATCACTGGCATTCCGGAGACTCAAGACGAAACCCCCATTCATCTCCTAAAGCTAATCTCAGCTAAATTAGGTGTTACGATAGATGACCGGGACATTGTAAACATTGAGCGGATTGGCATGGTACGCCGCAACATAACAGAGGCAGTGCCGCGGCCCCGCGTCATCGCTGCGCGTCTGGCGCGCCGTGCTACGCGCGATCAACTGCTGAGAGCGGCGCGCGTGCGACGCGGACTAACCACTACAGACTTCGGTTTGCGCGGACAATCGCAAAAGTTTTATTTAAATGAGCGCCTCACACCAGCTAATAGTAAATTATTCTTTAGCGCTAGGGAAGCTGGTAATCAGTATAAATATAAATACGTGTGGACCAAAGATGGGCGCATTTATGCCAAAAAAGATGACAGCAGTTCCGCTTCACGTATACGGTGTGAGGCGGATTTGGCTCGAATTTTTGGAAATACTTCAGTTTGATTAAATGTTTAGTTACATGTATTTTAAAAATTGTTAACATGTGTGCGTTAACTAGGCTGGGACTTGCTGTTTCGGATGGTTACATAATAGCCGGGGGGCCCTTTTGTGATGACACAGGCTCACTAACTACTTTTTTATATTATATTCTGATTATACTTATTATTTATATTCTGAATATGTCTATCTTATGTAAATATATGTCTTATTTAAATACTTTCTTATATAAAATAGTGCCATTGATACATATTTTTCTGTTATATTATTTTATATTTCCACTTATATTTTATACATTTTCATTTTGGTGCTTTAAAAGAGAAACCAGTAATTTGGCAGTTGTTTGTTTGATTTTTGTTAATATGACGTTTAGTCAATGAATACTAAATTACTCAAGGTTGGTTTTTTCAACGCTGGCTCATTAGGCACTAACCACGATGAATTTGTCGCCGCTATGCTGAATCATGACGTTGACATAATGGCAATAAACGAGACTTGGCTGAGGACGGGAGAGGAGGGGCGCGCGCCCGCCGTGCCCGGGTACCGGCTGAGGCATGTTCCGCGCCCGGTG
Source organism: Subacronicta megacephala (assembly GCA_958496365.1). NCBI lineage: Eukaryota > Metazoa > Arthropoda > Insecta > Lepidoptera > Noctuidae > Subacronicta > Subacronicta megacephala. The sequence continues at coordinate 2,704,815 of OY292540.1, read as the reverse complement.
AGCGTGCGCGGCGGCCGCGGCGGCGGTGTTGGGTTCTACGTCAAATGTGGCGTTAAAGTTCGCTCCTTTGTTCATCCCGTTGACCCTTTACATAAAACGGTTGAACAAATGTGGCTAGTATTAAATATAAACTGCTATAAGATTGCTATAGGGACGGCTTACCGGCCGCCCTGGTTGGATGTAGACATGTTCTTGGATGCGATGACTACCTCAATAAATTCTTTACCGTTCTGCAAGTACACTGTGCTGCTTGGCGACTTTAATATTAATTACTTAAATCAACACGATGCAAAGACTAAAAAATTGAACACCTTTCTGAATTGTCTAAATCTCAAGCAATTAGTATCTTCTGCTACACACTTCACTAATACAAGTCAGACACTTATAGACTTAATATGTACAGATGCGCGAGTAAACAGTACTACAGTGGATCCTATAAATTCTCTTGGAGCACATGCTTTTGTAACTTGCGTATTTTCCCTTAAAAAAGATAAAATATTGCCTAAGACCATAACAAACCGGAATCTCTCAAATATCTCTATGGAGGAATTTCAACGGGACCTAGATTCAGTAGATTGGTCTGCGGTGACTTCGTCTTGTGATGTTAACTTAATGGTACAACAACTCAACTTTGCTCTTATAACTTTGTATGACAAATACGCTCCTCGAAAAACGCATATTGTAAGAGAAAGGACCTATCCTTGGATAACGAGCAACATTAGAATGATGATGAGCTTGCGTAATCGGGCTCACGCTAAGTATTTAAAAACTAAATCTGATGCCAAAAAAATATATTATAAGGATTTAAAAAATTTAGTAAATAACTCAATGTATTTTGAAAAAGTAGCATATTTTAAATCAAACATAAACAATAAAATCAAACACCCTAAAATTCTATGGAAAAATCTCAAAACTAATTTGTTGCCTCCTAAAAATGACTGTGAAATTCCCTCACGTTTTAAAGATCCAAATAAAATTAATAAACACTTTTTAAACGTACCGGGCACTGCAGAGTTACCCCTAAGTTATTTGACCTTTTACGAGTTTAACAGATTTAGCGATAGTGTCCTTTCTCTTAAAACTGTAAATCAGAGTGATGTTGCCACAATTTTATCTGGCCTCAAGTCAAACGCTGAGGGCTGTGATCATATAACACTGAACATGATATTGTTAACATGCCCTACAACTATCGAAGTAATAACCAAAATTATCAATAATTCAATTTTAACATCGACTTTTCCTTCGATCTGGAAATTAGCAATAGTACGACCCATTCCAAAAAAAAAAATGACCCAGTCGATGTAAGTGACTTGAGGCCTATAAGTATATTGCCTTGTCTAAGTAAGATTTTAGAGAAAACTGTAAATATACAGTTATCCAAATATCTTGAGACAAATGATATACTACCTGACACACAGTCTGGATTTAGGAAAGGTCGTGGCACAGCATCCGCTCTGATAGATATTACTGATAACATACTAGCTGCGCAGGATGAGGGCATGTGCACTGTTCTGGTCTTGTTGGATTTTTCTCGAGCGTTTGATTCCTTAAATGTACCGCTACTACTTTCAAAGATGGCATTTTACGGATTTGACACATCAACGATAAATTGGTTCAACAGTTATCTCAGTAACCGCGCACAATTTGTAGAATTACGTGATTCCGAAGGGAATACTGCGTTATCAAGTATAACATCCGTAACGAAGGGAGTACCACAGGGATCGATATTGGGACCTACCCTCTACTTATTATACAGTGCCGATGTCATTAATGAAATAAAACATTGCAAACATCATATGTACGCTGACGATCTTCAAATATATTTATCTTTCAAACCTCAAAATTACGATTACGCGGTTAAAGTCATTAATGAGGATCTTAAGAGGATAGTAGACTGGTCTGACCGTAATTCGTTAATACTTAATCCAAGTAAAACAAAAGTAATGATAATTGGTACACCAGGACAATTAGAAAAATTACCACCTAGCAATATAAGAATAAGTATAATGGGACAAAATATTGAACGAGTGAGTGAAGCACGAAATTTAGGTCTAGTTATCGATGAGAACCTTAGGTTTGAGACATATATTTCCGATTGCGTTAGAAACTGTTTTTACCGGTTGAAAATATTATATAAAATGCGTCCGTATCTAAGTGAGGAACTGCGTATACAGCTAGCTGAAAGTTTGGTGCTATCGAAATTAAATTTTGCAGATACCGTGATTGGCCCCAGACTCTTGGCTCGCACTGAGAGACTCATTCAACGAGTTCAGAATGCTTGCGCAAGATTCTGTTTTAATATACCACCGCGGAGCCACATTACACCCTATCTTAATAAACACAGTATTTTAAAAATGAAATCTCGCCGTAAACTACATCTTGCTTGCCTGCTGTTCGGTGTTATAAACTATAAATCCCCGCCATACCTGTACTCGAAGCTTGCCTGGGTAAACAGCCATCACCAGCGCAAGGTAAGACAGTGTGCTCAACAGTTGTCCATACCGCAACACAAAACCGCCGCATTTCGAGGCAGCTTCCGGTATTCAGCCTCCAAATGTTGGAACAATATCCCTCCACCTATTCGGAATCTGCAAAATATACACACCTTTAGAATTAAATTAAAAAAAATTATTCTTACCCGCCAAAAAGAATATAATTGTGTAAATATCGACATGTCTTTTATTTAGTTTAGTTTTACACATATTTTGATACCTACAATTAATAATTCAATTTGTCAATTTCTTTAATTCCGCCTATTTATTTAATTTATATAAGTACTATAATAATATAATTTTAATGATCAAACTGGACCTAATGACACATACTTATATTTCTATTTATTTCAATACCTTAAATGGTAACTTACCGGTGCTGCGCGCGGCACGGGCGGTAGGTACATTGTTATGTTAAAACCATTTAATATAGTCTTCCTTTTATTCCCGTAAGCACATGGTAGCATTACTCAGATTGTAGTTGCAAGCAATCATAAAAGAAAATGATTATTTAACGAATTTTTAGTTAAATATAGCACACGCTCTGTCAACATGACAATTCTCTTGGACCGTCGCTGGCCGAATGATTATGGCTCGCTCGCGGACGATCTGCAAAGTGCGGAGCGCACTCGCACTCTGACTCGCACCGCACCCCACATATATTTTTACATATTTATACATACCTATTTATGTAGTTTAATATTTACTTTATTTTAGTATATGATATTATTATATTTATACATGTTTTTCTGTGTCCGTGTGTCACTGCAAGGGTGCCAACTGAAAACCAGCGCTGGGTATTAAATACACCCAGCATAATGCTGAGCTGGCAACCCATTCGAGGCAAGCATGTCGACAGCACACCTAGTGACCTTACTTTTTAATTTATTTTTTATTTTACTGTTCATTTTATATGTGTGTTGTCTCCTTGTCTCAATAAATGTGTTTCTTTCTTTCTTTCTTTAAAACTGAAAAGTAACGTCAAATGTGCACTCAAACATAATGAATTACCCTCTTGAACGAGGGGTAAAAATGTTTTGACCTACCTTCATAACCATTAGAAAACACTTAAAGCTCGTGATATCGCGAGTATTCCCGAGATAAGCGCTTGGCCAAGATTCCGTGCCGCTGAGTGTATATAGAAAAAAGGAACACACTGTCCATAATTATCTGAGCAATTAAGGAAATTAAACTTCATCCCAATGGGATAAAATACAATATGTCCGAATGACAGCTGACGTGTATGGTGTTAAAATATCCTTATAATTATTTATTTAATTAGTTGCACCAACAGCATACATATTTAACAAAATCAATAGAACAGGTCTGATACATATGCCAATTACAGGTATACACATCCTTTGAGTTGTTGAGACAAAATTTAATTTCCGTAGTTGCTCCGATCATATTGAGCAGTCTGTATGCGCATTTAAATATTATTGATGCTGACTGAACACACGGCTACAGGTCAACCTATACAAATCCAGTTTAAGATGATCTCGCATTGTGACGGCTTCCCATACAATAAGAGGCCAGCGTAAACTGGTTTTGTATAGCTTGATATGTAGCCGTTTGTACATCAAATATCATATCATCACGCCTGTATTCCCCGAAGGGTTAGGTAGAGGTGTACTTAATGTACACTCACAGTTCGCCGGTATGTTTAGGTGTAATAGGGGGCGAGCCTATTGCCATTCACCGGGCACAAACCAGACTCCGAGCTGTTACTGAGAATTTCATAGAAAAACCCAATAACACTTTGCTCGACCTGGTGATCGAACCCAAGACCTCTAGCGTAGCAGTCGCGTTTGGGACCACTAGACTAACGAGGCACATCAAATATCACTGCTTACCATATCAATGTTCTGTGCGACGGGATGATGATGGTGATGTTGTTGGAACAGATGTCGCTTGTGTAGCAATGCGTAAACGACGTTGAGGTTGTTAGACAGCTGGTGAGCGACGCACGAGTTGATGATCTCTAACAACATGCGCAGGACCTCGTCGAGAACACTTATGTGATCCATCTATGGACAAAAGTTTATCATTACCATCAATCCATTGAATAGTGTATTTTTATCTATAGCTACAAATAAATAAAATTGGAATGTCTGTTTGTAATACTAGAATAACCCCTTTTTGCCTCTTTTTACTAAATGCATATGGATGTATACACGGTACATATACCTTTTTTTTTTTTATTTAAATTTTTATCTGTCAGCTTGGTCTGGCTAATCTCTGAAACGGCTGGACCGATTTTGACGGGACTTGCTCTGGCAGATAGCTGATGTAATAAGGAGAATCTTTTATTTTAGAAATTTAAACCGGGGCGTAAAACTTGTCTATCAATATATTATTGAGAAGAAGATAGTTTAACAATATAAATTTTATAATCTGTTTTTTACCACCTTGATATAGTAGCCGCCATGTTATTACGTCATACAGCTGTGTGAACTAAAAGTGTCAACTGTCACAGCCAACTGACGTCATGACTACATCACCATCAACCCATTACATTGTCCCACTGCTGGGCACGGGACTCCTCTCAGAACGAGAGGGATTAGGCTGTAGTCCACCACGCTAGCTTACTGCGGGTTGGCAGACTTCACACGCCGTCAAGAAAATCACTCAAGCATGCAAGTTGCCTCACTATGTTTTCCTTCACCGTTTAAGCGCGTGATAATTAATTATTAATACGCACATGACTTCGAAAAGACAGAGGTGCGTGCCCTGGATTCGAATTCAAGAACTTTGACTTGGCAGTGCAATGGTCATATCACAAGGTTATCACTGCACTTTGAAACACATGGCCACATACTAGCTTTATACATATGTAAATTGTAACGCCTTAGTAAAATGAACAGACAGAAATGTGTTGGTGGGGAGTTTATTGAGCTGCTTCTTCTTTCTATTATGTAAAATGTGGAGGCTGTCTATTATGTAAAAATGACGTTCAAAAAGTATTTCCTTGTCTATCTTCAATAAATAAGTAAGTATCTAATTTATGTGTATATTATTTATTTAGTGTTTCTGTTATTATGTTGTTGTAATACACTCTCATACTTTCTTTGTGTAGATAATCATCTATCAGTGCAACTGCTTCCATGTTGTTTCTGCATCACCCAAAGGTAGACTGGTAGAGAATGCCTACTGGCATTAAGTCCGCCTATGTACATTTGTTTATGTGCATTAAGTATTAAATAAATAAATAAATGATTTCGACTTAACTATCCGGCGGGATAACCGGAATTCTATGCGAGCGAATCAGAGGGCAACTCTTTAGTAATTAATAAACTTACAATTTCTTCTGTTTTTTCTTCGGCGTGATGTGGTAATTCTAAACTATTTATATCGCCACCTGAAACATAGTTATTTGTAAACATTAGAATTGTCCATCTTACATAACATACCATCACGCCTATATTCCCCGAAGGATTAGGCAGAGATGTACTTAATAATACCCACAGCTCGCTGGTACGTTTTAGGTCCCATGTAAAAGGGGCGACCCTATTGCCATTCACCGGGCACATATCTAAACTCCGAGATGCTAGGGAAGTTATTAAGAAAAATAATAACGAATGTGAAACGACCCCAATTGTTTTTCGTCAGTCATATACTAAAACTAGCTTTCCGCCCACGGCTTCGCCCGCATGGTTTCTCAGCTTTTCTGCATTTAAATTTTTCCCGTTTTTGCAACATTTTTCATTTATGCTCCGCTCCGAGCCTTCCTCGATAAATGGGCTATCTAACACTGATAGAATTTTTCAAATCGGACCCGTAGTTCCTGAGATTAACGCGTTCAAGCAAGCATACAAACAAACAAACTCTTCCGCTTTATAATATAAGTATAGATTTACTACTGCAATCTTACTTCAGACGTGCTCTGTTATTTTGAACTGTAAGAGGGTTGAGGAGGGGTTTAACTGTTAAAAAAGATGTGGCTCGGTTTGTTACCTTCAATCTCACTGCATAGTCTTGCTCTTCGTTTGGTTAAAGTTTCAAATAATGATATTAATCTTTGTGCTACGTACGGATGTAGATTTCTGAATTCACCTGAAAAATAAAAGTTGAGTTGGTCGATGAGTATCTCTATCTAGGTCAAATTGTCTCTTTCCAGGCAAGGCAGAAGAAAATGCCTGGAAACGTTATTGGATCTTGTAGTATTGTACGGTGAACATAATCAGCAAAATAAAATGAAGAAATTTGACAGTTTTGTATAACCTGATGTGCTGGCGACTGTACAAACGTAAATACTTAATTCACTTTTCGTCTTCTGATATAGTCTTTTCCCAACAATATTTAGGTGGCTGAATCAGAATTTGTCACGAAACTCCGCCGCCTTGTTGAATGAAGAGTCGGTTAAAAATAATCACTCACAGCTCATATTAGCGATGGCGGCGAGACAGTTGGTGTGTAAATACTTGTCTCTGACGCGAACCATGTTGTACTGCAGCGCTCGAAGTATCACGAGCACCATCAGACCGCCTAAGGATATCTCCGATATAGCTCGTTCTGTATACCACGTCAGGTTTTTTAACATCTGTGAACAAAATATGTCATCATCATCAACCCATTATATTGTCCCACTGCTGGGCACGGGTCTCCTCTCAAGGCGAGAGGGATAAGGCTATAGTCCAGCATGCTAGCCTACTGCGAGTTAGCACATTTCACACGCCATGAAGAAAATTTTATCAAGCATGCAGGATTCCTCATTATGTTTTCTTTCTTTTTTTTTTCACGAAATTGAACCTCTATAACACATTCTAGGTTTATGACACTTACAATTGGCAAATGATTAACTTTCCATCCAAAGCGAGACGCCTTTAATTATCACGTTATCTTCCTTGCCACCCAACTTCCCACGCAGAAGAAACCGATTCACATTTTAGCGGTACGCGTAATAAATGTGGACTTGGAGCATTTAGTTCGGGTTTTTTGGATGTCGACCATGAAACGTTATCGCTTTTTTGTGCTTCTTGCCGCCCGATAGAAGAAAGGGCAAGGGAAGATCGTGGAGATCTGATGCTCTTAAGTTTCATGTTTAAAATAATACTTACAATTAAATGTACACCCTTAATAAGCGCGTCGTCTTCAGTCAGAATGAGTAGAACTATGAGTGACATGTATATGTGATGGGAGTTGTTATCTGGGGCGTTGTATAATACTTGTAGAATCGGCACTATCTGTGGACAAAATTATTATATTAAAGTTTAAAACAAATAAATAAAAAGAAACAGTGACGCTCCTCAGGTTAAAACAATTATTAACGATACTATAGACAACGTTTTAAAGGAAATTTTAAAAGGCAAAATTGCAGGAATTGGGCCTAGGGGAAGACCTAGAAGTTTTAGTGAACAAATGAAGAAAAAGTGGGAGAAGAGTCGTATCAAGAGGTCAAACAGAAGGCAGAGAATAGAGAACAGTGGCGATTGACCCACCAACAAGAGATGAGCTTTTAAATGAAAGAGCGAGAGAGATGCTACATGATTTTAGTGGTAGAAGTATCTCGCTGGCATGTCTACATGTCAGTACGAATGTGTCGGCACGACCGGGGAAGTACCACCCTCCCACAGAATATCGACGTCAAGTAGTAGTAGTACCTATGCATACTGTTGCGTTTCGTACGGTGAGTGTGGAGCGCCGGCCAATTCCTCCCCTCCCTTCTCTTTGTCTCCTTCACCTTAAAAGCCACGGCATAGCATCTGCAACTCCTTTGGTGGAGCGCTGGAGGCCCAATAGGAATTGGGCCTCCAGGAGGAGGTCCTCCTGAGGGAGGACCCTCAGTTCCCTTCTCCTTTTCTCCTTCCCTTTCCTTTTCCTTAATAGGCATCAGGTAGCTTCCTGCTCGTTTGTCGAGTTATACTATAAAAAAGTGTGATGTAGCTAGCTTTATAACTCACCAGCTCGTCTATTTGTGCGACGCTGGCGATGTGTCGTTTGTAAGCTGCGCAGGAGTGGAGCATCAGGTACAGAAGTAACGTGGAGTGCTCACAGCCGGCGGTCGCGCACAGCGCTTTATGTAACTGTCATAGAAATAATGGTTTTTTTAGCGATGTAAGGACTGCTACTACGAGTTATAAGTCGTAGCTTCGTGCCCAGACAGGCGCCCTCATCATCATCATCATCATCAGCCCGTATTCGTCCACTGCTAGACGTAGGCCTCTTTAAGTGAACGCCACAGAGTCCGCTCTTCAGCGGCACGCGACAAGCGCTTTACTTTAAGTAAATATAAAAAAAAACAGCCAAGTGCGAGTCGGTTCCGTACGATATGACGTAACAAAAAATTTACGGTTTTCGAAATTTTTCCTTTATCTGTGCTATAAGACCATGCTTCGTACAAAATTTCAAGAGTCTGAGTTCACGGGAAGTATCTTGTAGGTTTTGATTGTCTTGCGAGTGTCGACATAAACGGTTGTATCTTTTTATTGCGTTGGCTTAGAAGTTTGATATTTTCACAGCTCTAAGGGACAGTAGACCTTATTTTTTTTTTAAATAAAAGGTCTTGTTAACCCCTCGTGCTAAGCTAAATGCTTGCGTTACGAGTGGGTTCACGTCGGTAGTGCAATGGGTGAGTTTCGAACCGGCAACCACATGATCGCAAGTCCGACGCCCTAGCCATTAGGCTACCGCCGCTTCCTACCTGAGTATTTGATATAAATTCCAGCTTGATACCTCAACGCGTTCCTGAGAAATAGGGTTTTGACAGACAGACGGACGGACGGACAACAAAGTGATCCTATAAGGGTTCCGTTTTTTTCCTTTCGAGGTACGGAACCCTAAAAATGGCACGGAGATAAAAAAAAACGTTCGCTATCTCTAGTCTCTAGCATAACTTATACTTACTGCTGCCATATCGATTCTTGGGGGAGTCACCTGTGGTCCCCCATTTGATTCCTTTTGTGGTGTTGGCGCTGAAGTGTCTGCAAAACCAACATTAAAATGCAGGGCGCGTAGGAAATTATTGTTTTTTTTTTTTAAGAATACTAGCTAACTAACACTTACGCGAATATTAGATATTGAAATAAAACTACTTTTTACGGATTTTATCGCGTTATATTGATATTTTTTAATTGCTTACTAGCAATGTTAGGTTACATTACTAGTATTCTTGTTAACCCCTCGTACTAAGCTAAATGCTTGTGTTACGAGTGGGTTCACGTCGGTAGTGCAATGTGTGAGTTTCGATCCCGCAACCATATGATCGCAAGTCCAACTCCCTAGTCATTAGGCTACCGCCGCTTCAGGTCAGGATTTGTGCCCGGTTAATGGCCCAATGACTGCCTCATTAGTCTAGTGGTCCCAAGCGCGACTGCTACGCTGGAGGTCCTTAATTCGATTCCAGGCCGAGCAAAATGTTATTGAGTGTTTTTATGAAATTCTCAGTAGCAGCTCGGGGTCTGGATTTGTGCCCGGTTAATGGCAATAGGCTCGCCCCCTTTTGCATGGGACTTTAAATATACCTGCGAACTGTGGATGTACAGGTACAAAAAGGTAATTTTTTTTTTCTTGGTTATTGGCATTTCGCGCCCAACCCCGACGCTTTAGCCGTAAACCTTAAAATGTTGATAATTAAGTTCAAAATCGACTGAGAAAATTTGAAATATTGTTGTAACCTGTTATGCTCACGACCGTACATTAATTACACCTTTGCCTAACCCTTCGGGAAATGCAGGCGTGATAGTATGTTATAACCCAATTAAGTGATTAGTTTGAATAATTTCTCACCAGTAGTATCTTCACAGCACAACAGCGCGTGTCTATACAAGTTATCATCATTCATGCAGTGGTTAGCCAGAGTAAGGAGGAGTAAGCAGGACTGGTTGGCGACAGGATGCTCCCTCTTAACCCTCTCCTGCAGCTCCTGCCTGTCTAGCGGAGGGTTCGTGTAGATCGTCTGCCGGGTAGTCGCGTTGAAGGTTATCATGTTCCAGAGACCGGCTGTAGAGGAATTATTGCATTAATTTTATAGTTATCTATACTTATATTCACAAAGATATGAATTTTCTAATGAAAGAAAATATCTAGTGAAAGAAAAATTCAATCTAACGCAGGGTTTGAACCTGCGTCTCTCTGGTTAAGTACACCAGACGCTTTGCCAACTAAGCTACCGAGACCTGATGTCGAATGAAGACGTAAAATGTGGAAGAGAAATACGACATCACAGGCAGTGGTCTCGGTAGCTTAGTTGGCAAAGCGTCTGGTGTACGCAGTTTCAAACCCTGCCTGAGATCGAATTTTTCTTTCACTAGAAATTTTCTTTAATTAGAAAATTCATATCTTTGGAAACAATTAAATTAAATTAAAACAAATATAAAGGGGGACTCCCATACAACAAACGTGATTTTTTGCCGTTTTTATAGATAACTAGCTTCCCGCCCACGGCTTCGCCCGCGTAGTTTCTCGGCTTTTCTATACTAAAATATGTATGTATTATACATATAAACCTTCCTCTTGAATCACTCTATCTATTAAAAAAACCGCATCAAAATCCGTTGCGTAGTTTCAAAGATTTAAGCATACAAAGGGACATAGGGACAGAGAAAGCGACTTTGTTTTATACTATGTAGTGATGGTACAGAACCCTTCGTGCGCGAGTCCAACTCGGTCTTGGCCGGTTTTTAGAAGTATACGCAGTATATGTATAAATAACTCACAAGCTAAGTTGATGAGTAAGCTGCCGCCGCCGGCGTGTGCGCCGAACATGGTGAGCGGCGCCGGCGCCATGCTGGCCAGGTTGTTCAGCAACGTCTTCACCAGCAGCGGCGCGTGCATGCTGTAGCGGCCCTGGAACAGGCTCCTGGAACAAATCTCTACGGTGCATACGACGTAACAACCAGGGGCCCTAGACAATGTCACATCTTCATTATCGATGACGAAGTTAGATATCCGAAATGTATGGATTTGACATAATTTCATCACGTGACATATCGAAACGTTATGCCAATTCTACACATTTCTGATATCTAACTTCGTTATTGATGATAACGATGTGACATTGTCTAAGCCCCCAGGGGCCGTATTACCACGTATTGATGCCATCATTTTTACGTTGTGAAAGAGAGACGCCACTATTTAACCTGTAGAGCGGCATCCCTCTCTCACAACCTAAAAATGATGTCATTAATACGTGGTAATACGGCCCCAGTTTTTCTGGTATGTCGACATGCCAGCATGAATGAGTCGGCACGACCGAGAAAGTGCGACCCTCCCACAGAATATCGACGTCAAGTAGCAGTATGCATACAGTTGTGTTTCGTACGGTGAGTGTGGAGCGCCGGAGGCTCAATTCCACCCGCAGTCCCCTTCCTTCTCCTTGTCTTCTCTTTTTTCCTTTTCCCTAACAGTGGGTAACGGCTTGGCTATGGTGGCGGTTACCACTCACTGTGAGCAGGATTCTAACCTGCGTTTTCTATAGTACGCGCGTTCATCACTTCTCTATATCTATCTCGCTTGCACTTATGGGTCTTATGGAGCCGTCTAGTGAAGGGCGTAACAATAAAAGACATAATATCGATAAGTAACGTTTAGTATCGTATCTTCTTCAAAAAATTCGTTAGCACGTGCGCAGGTAACCGTTTATCGATAACTAGGGTCCGGCGCGCTGCACATCCCTATCTCTTTTGATTTTTATGACCTGACGACTCAGATGATAACGCGCGTTTTCTATTTTAATAGACCAGACGCTATGACCAACTGAGCCACGGGAAGTCTCGACCACCAGGCCAAACTTTGTATTCACATTCTGAATTTACCTCGTACGACATCGAACTAACTGAACAGTGAGTCATGCCGGTTGAGAAGCAAAGTATCCTTCTCAATATTCAATATTTTATTGCATTTCTTTCTTCTTTTCAATAGATGTCGCTAACATCATCTTAAAGATGTTAATTCAGTAATTTTGAAGGCAAATTACTTAGTTCGATAATAGCATCTGGTGTATTGAACACCAGAAGACGCAGGTTCGAATCCTCTCCTCACTCCTACTTCAAAAAAGAATGTTGCTGTGCCCGACAGGGTCCATAATTGTGTCTATCTAATATAATAATCACCTGTATGTGTACATTATGGAATGCAATAAATATATATGAATATGAATATATGAATATGAATCCTGTCCGCAGTCGATATTTCCTTCACAAAAAAAAAACATTTTATGCTGATCTCGCTTTTTATAGGCTTTCTATACTGTAAGAGATCAGTGTGAACGGGATTTTTATAGCTTGTGTAGCCGTGCGTACATATATTTAAAAAGCTTATAACAATGTTACTTTTACTGAGCTAAATGCCTGTATTACGACGGGGGTTCACGTCGGTAGTGCAATGGGTGGGTTTCGAGCCAGCAACCACATGATCACAAGTCTGACGCCCCAGCCATTAGGCTACAGTCGTAATATGAAAACAAGAAATATATGAAAACAGAATAAATAAGTAGTTAGTTGTTGTGGTAGGGCCACGCTGTTCGCAGCATGAATGGGACGGCTTGACCGGGGAAGTATCACACTCTCGCAGAAGACCGACGTCCGAGTAGTAGCGTTCGTTACTGCGCTTCATTCGGTGAGCGAGAGGGCCGGAGGCCCAATTCCTCCCCCAATCCCCTTCCTTCTCCTTTTCTTCTTCACCTCCCTTTCCCTAAATAGGCTCGGCAACGCATCTGCAACTCCTTTGGTTTTGCAGATGTCCATGGGCGGCGATGACTACTTACCATCAGGTAGCTCGCCTGCTCGTTTGCCGAGTTATCCCATAAAAAAAAAATAGTTACCAGCAGTTAGCAGATAGAAGATGTAATATCCTGATAACTGACTCTAATAACGGTTACTCACCGGTATATTAAGGATGTCTCCACTAGGCGGGTCTGTCCATGCACCCCGGCGAACATATACACCGACATCAACACCAACATAGTGTTGATACACTCCAGGTGGAGGTAGTATGTGTTGTCACTGTCAACAATAAAAGTACAAGATATTTTTTATGTAACATATAAGCACAGTATTAAATTCAATACTGTGATATAAGGGTTAGAATGCTCGCGAGTCTAGCGGTCCTAAGCGTTCGATTCCCAGGTCGAGCAGTGTTATTAGGTTATACAATGAAATTCTCAGAAGCTACTCGGATTGTGAATATGTGTCCGGTGAATGGCAATAAGTTCGCCCCCTATTGACCTAAACATATCGGCGTACTGGGTGTACATAGAACACTTCTGCCTAAACCTTCGGCGAATATAGAAAGAAATAGGCGTGATAGTGTGTCTAATATTTTTAATAGACTTTTGTTTCTAAACCCACATGAAAAAGCCGTGGAAAAGAGCTGTTAAAGTGCCTAGACGTGGATAAAGACAGTTAATATTAGAATTAGAAATAAACGGCGAGGACGCAAAAGACACACAAATTTAATTAAAAACTTGCAGTTTGATATGACAGATAAGAAAAAATTGCCATGCCGTGGCATGAATGAGCTGCCCAGTTCCCAGAAATTGAGGATCCCTTATAATGGCATAATAAGACCAATTCATAACTCACGTCATCAGACTATACTCCATCGTCGACCAAGGTACACAACGGCATTTACTATACATATCTCTATCCAATTAAGTTTTTGCTAGGATGCCTTGGTTAACTCAATGCAGGCAAGGATAGCATGAGACCAATCCACTATAGCATACAAAACTCTTCGCGGGGCCATTGATGCACTAGACCTGCATAATGAGCTGTCTCGTTTTTGCCCCAGATAATTATCGCCGTAGTGGGAAGCATAAATTACTTGCAGTGACTATACCTCGCACTCTCACTGCTCTGAACGCTCTCTTGGATTGAAATCCAACCTGTGATATGTTTGCGGATGATTGGTCTAAGATCCTGTCGGTATGTCAAAGATTCTGTCATAAAGATTCATGAAAGTCGTATGTTTAATAACTGTAATAAGTCCTAGACCGTTGTATTAAAAAAAAAGTATGCCTTGTGGGCTCTGGCTCTGGCTAGCTTCTGGGCTCTGTGGCATTCATTAAGAGTAATGAACGCCACAAAGCCCGATCTTCGGCTTACTCATCCAGTAACTGGATACTGATAGGTTGATGATGTTACTCACGTCACCGGAACATCGATGATAAGGCCGATCAGGGCGTCGATCAGCATCTCCACCCGACTCTCGCTGCTCGTCAGTTTGGGGGACGTCGGCGCCTCCAGGATTTCAGGAGTCGAAGACGACTGGAGCGGCGACGGTGACGTCTCTTGTGACGGCTGAAAAAAAAATTATAAAGTAATATTTGTCTTATTAGCGGAGACCGCAATAGATAGACTATTTTTACGGAATAGATAGACTATCATATTTATCTTAACTTTAAAGAAGAAGTAATATAAAGTGGATAATACGTCCTCTAAAATAATACTTAAAATTACGTTTAATACCGTTTGAAAATCAAGAAAAAAATTTTGGACCTCATTTATTTGAAAAATCATCATATAGGTACTTGATAATGCCTAAAAAATACAAAAAGATAATCATATACTTTGTTATATGATGTAATGCTTATGATGATTTTTGACACTTGTATTTGACACAATTTTAGTGCGGAACCCTAAAAAAATATGAATGAATAGAAGACAAGTCTTCTAACGTCGTTTTTTGAATTATTTATTCCAGTTCAAATTGAATATTCATAGCTACGATAGTGCAACGTCTTTCGGGTTTCTCTCGGTAAGCTCACCGTATTATCGAGTCCATCTTTGCTCTCCACTGGTCCATTCCCCACTCTCCGTTCAGCCTGCACATCCAGATGTCTGCAGAGCTCGTATTCTGGTACCATTTCCACTAGGTACTTGCTGACTGCTCGGATCACGAATAGCGCGTTGAAAGTCTGCCATGCCAGCATGACACTGGAAAGAAAGAAAGATGAATGAATGGAATACTAGTTGTATTGACGATTTACACAAAAGCTTCATAAATTATACACCTAAATCTTCCATATGAGTCACTCTGTATGTAAGTGAAAACCGTATGAAAATCCGTTCAGTAGTTTTTGAGTTTTTCAGCAAACATACAGACGGATAGACGCAGCCGTTGACTTTGTTATGTAAGGATTTATCATAACAAGTATTATTAAATTGATAAACTGGCTAGAAACAACGAATAATATTTGAAAATGGTACACACGGCTATAGGTCAACCTATACAATTCCAGTTTAAGCTGATCTCGCATTGTATAAGATTTCCATGCAATAAGAGGCTAGCGTAAACTGGATCCCATCAAAAACCAAAATGTGAAATGAGAGCCAAGTTTAATATGACACATGCCACGTTGGCGTTGTCGACTTCACTGACGAAAGAATTGAGATCTTAAAAATTTATTTTATTTGTATAAATGTTGTTACTACATTTCTACAGGTCTTACGTATTAGGATTATTGTCCAGCACATGACTTGTCGTATAATTTTTATGACGTACAAATATTTATAAAACAGGAATTTTAAATACACACGGCTACCAATCAAGCTGTACAAATCCAGTTTAGACTGAGCTCCCATTGTAAAGGTCTTCCGTACAATTCAAGGCCAGCCTAAACTGGAAAGTTAGTATAGCTTGATGTGTAGTCGTGCGTACAAGAAGAACTTGAACTTGGCTGGACACGCTGCCACGTGTCTATATAGCAGTGCGTCCCTTTTTTTTGTTGGGGTTAGAAATGCTTTATGCACTGCCCACCGCCCCGGGGAGAGCGATGGGGTGTGTCGGACTCCGCTCTGAGCGATCTACCGACTAACACCAACCTCTGCGTTTCGCGTCACCACTTTAGTGCCGGGAGCGCTGTGGCATTCGTCCACGAGAAGTGAGTACCTGGCCAAACCGCCCGCGTATATTCCCCAGCATAAGGATAAATATAAAATAAGTCAAGATCTATTTAAATGATTCATTGGAAAATGATTTAATTACGCATTATATTGAGATCGTTCTTGTGAAGTACATGTGTGAATTGTAATAGAGTTACAATGAAGTTACTGTACATACTATTTTTGTTTTTCATCATGGTTGCAGCGAACAAATACAAAAATCCACTAAAAGGTAAAGTGTTTATCAATTACTAGTTGTTGCCGCTTCCCTCACGCCTCAAAAGGGTTTAGTTAATATAACTCGGTTTCTGGGCGACATCAACATGAAACAGTAACATACTTTAACGCCTGTATTCCCCAAAGGGTTAGGCAGAGGTGTACTAATGTACACCCAGATTTCGCCGGTATGTTTAGGTCCCATGTAATAGGGGACGAGCCTATAGCCATTAACCGGGCACAAATCCAGACTCGGAGCTGCTACTGAGAATTTCATAGAAAAAACACTTTGCTCGACCTAGGGATCGAACCTAGGACCTCTAGCGTAGCAGTCGCGCGTCTTCGTCCTAGCCTTTTCCCAATTATGTATGCGTCGGTTTTCAGTCTTACCAAATAGGCTGAATATCAGTATTTTACACGAAGCATCATCATCAACCCTTTACATTGTCCCACTGCTGGGCACGGGTCTCCTCTCTGAACGAGAGGGATTAGGCTATAAGTACACGCTAGCCTACTGCAGGTTGGCAGACTTCACACGCCGTCAAGAAAATCTTTCAGGCATGTAGGTTTCCTCACGATGTTTTCCTTCACCGTTTAAGCGCGTGATAATTTATTATTACACAAAGCGACTGCCATCAGACCTCCGCAAGTTCTGGGCAACACCGATATTCAAAGGTTAGACTGATTATCACGCTTTGACCAGCGCTGGGTATTACACATGCCCAGCATAATGCTGAGTCGGCAACCCATTTGGGCAAACATACCGACATCACTATTGGTGTTTTTTTTTTTCTATGTATTCATTTATGTTATCCGTGTGATGTACGGAACTTAACATAACATACCATCACGCCTGTATTCCCCGAAGGGTTAGGCAGAGGTTAATGTACACCCACAGTTCGCCGGTATGTTTAGTTCTTTCTTTCTTTCAGCTTTAAGTACTTGCTCTCAGACGTACGGCCCCTCCGTACGTCTCGTCTCGCTGTGTTAAGAACGGTCACAGACCGACAGAAACCCTTTATTTTCTTCCACAATATTTCAGGTACATAGCAGTAGTAGTACATAATTTATAATATTGTGGGAGACTGGCGCCTAAGCTAGGCCGAAACCTGTGTTTCAGGACACCAGGTCCCCTCTCCGAGTAACAACATCTTACGAGAACAGCGTTGTGGAGATTAATTGTATGATGATATGTATTGATGTGAATTTATATGTGTGTGTGTGTGTGAGGGAGTGGGTGTGTGTGAGGGAGTGGGTGTGTGTGAGGGAGTGGGTGTGTGTTTGAGTGAGTGGGTGTGTGTTTTTACTTGAACAAAGTTGAGTTAGTTAACAAAAATAATAGTTTTTAAGCGGGAAGACAGTGATCAAAGAGTATAAATAGTGATGCAGTGCAGTGCTTGTCAAAGACAATAGTAACATTTAGTTTCTGTCTATGACTGAATGAAAGTAGTATAGTGAAACAGTCGACAGGCGGCGTAAACGGAGTCGACAGTAGCAACTTGGCGTTTAGATTTGGCTAGCTCCCTAAGACATGGGATCTAAAATATTCCGACGAAATAAGGTTGCATATTTGAACATCCATGTCTAACCTTCGAGGGAATACAAGCGGCGCTCGCCACGGTTTCCCCTCTTACGATGTCATTTTACAAATTAAATTATGTTTTTCCTTTCAGTGAATTTGGGTCGACCTATAACAGCAATGAAACCAGCATCAAGTCTGATCTACATCTATGGAACACGAAGATATCGCGTTTAATGTGACACTGCATCGAAGGTTCCGGATCAAAGATAGTCTACTATTAACAGCTGTAGCAAAATTAAGAATAAAAATATAAAAAGTAATGTTTTTTGTTTATTATGAACTTACTAAAGAAACCCCAGTTCCAAGAATGTTTGGATTAATTTAAATAAATGGAGATGAGGAATGATGGCTGATCCGTGTGTTATACACGTGAACGGGTGCTGCTTGTGGTGGCTGGTTGACTTGCTGGCTATCGTGTCTTAAATATATATTTTTTACAAGCTTTTATTCAACTTGCAATGTATGTTTGTGCGGATGGATCATTGAAACTCAATTTTGAAGCAGATATCTTCAACCGATTCAGCTAATTTTGTTTTGTTTTCACTCACGTGTTGCCTGAGGTACCTTGTTATCATGCATAGTATTATTATCATTGATCTTGTAAGCCGGTTTACCGCTTCTAAAACTGTATAAGAGGACGCTTACAACCATTATAATATTGTTGAGTATTAACTTCGATGACATAATATAATGTATGTGCTAAGCTAGCTAACATGTAGGTATTCCAAGCAAAAAATAACATAATGTTTACCAATGTAAATTGTAATGCCCTACTCAATTACTCAATTCTCTATTGCATTCCATAATGTGTACATTAGTTGGTAGGTATGTTAAACATTGGATCAATTATGGACCCTGTCGGGCACAACAAAGATATTTTAAATAGGAGAGAGGATGAAGGTGCTCTTTGTCAACAAGTAGTCAACCTTAGCAACCTTAACCTTAGCAAAAGGAACAGACAGAAATGTATCTTTTTGTATTTTTTAGGCATTTTCCATACAAAGATTATTAAGTTATTTTAGTGATGGAAAAATACGACCGCGGGCAGGATTCGAACCTGCGTCTTCTGGCCACCCGCCACCCGCCATGTCGAACATCACTAACGTCGCCTCAAAGACGTAAATTAAAAATGTGAAGGCAAATTTCGACATGGCGGGTGGGAGTCGCGGTAGCTTAGCGGTCATAGCGTCTGGTGTACTTAACCAGAAGATGCTGGTTCGAATCCTGCCCGCGGTCGTATTTTTCCTTCACTAAAATAACTAGACAGAAATGTGTTGGTGGGGACTTTGTTGCGATGCTTCTTATTCCCAGCTAAACCACTAGGAGGCGGTGAAGGGCGGCCGTTTTTAGGGCTATCTATAATGTAATCTTGAAAAAATGTTTTTGACTTTGACAGAGAAAAGTTGAACGGTTTGGAAGGAAGGTGCGAAGTTATTTGTCATCATACTACGACCGTTCATCATCATCATCAACCCATATATTGTCCCACTGCTGGGCTGTCGAAGACGTGTGGAAGAGAAATTCGACATCACAGGCAGTGTTATCGGTAGCTTAGTTGGTAAAGCGTTTGGTGTACTTAACCAGAGAGACGCATGTTCGAACCCTGCCTGAGATCGATTTTCTTTCACTAGATTTTTTTTTTATATCTTTGTGAACTAAGTATTAGTTAGTTATTATCGTCGACCCATAGTAGTGGGTTAGAGCGGGTGAAACCGCAGAGTATATCTAGTTTTACAAAAAATAAATAAATAAAAATGGCGGCTCAAGCAATGCATTATCTCCCAGTAAAGTATTAACTAGACAAAGATCTTGATTTGCATGCATTATGTATTACGGAAGACATATTAATTAAGATGAGTAGATATGTAAGTTCATCTCGTATACAGGTTGTGTTTTCAATTAGTAGTTTTCAAAGTTGCTTTAAGGAAATAATGATATTTTTAGACAAGTTTTTTTACGTGCTGTTTTATAGAAAGGTTATCTATACTTTCTATACTAATATTATAAAGCTGAAGAGTTTGTTTGTTTGTCTCAGGAACTACGGGTCCGATTTGAAAAATTATTTCAGTGTTAGATAGCAACTTATCGAGGAAGGCTATAGGCTATATATCATCACGCTAAGACCAATAGGAGCGGAGTATGAATGAAAAATGTTGCAAAAACGGGAAAAAAATAAATGCAGAAAATCCGAGAACTCACGCGGGCGAAGCCGTGGGCGGGAAGCTAGTATATATTATAAAGAGGTAAAGTTTGTGAGTTTGTGACGTTGTAGGGGGTAATCTCTGGATCTACTGAACCGATTTTAAAAATTCTTTCACCAATCGAAAGCTACATTATTCCTGAGTGACATAGGCTATATATTATCCCGTAAAATGAAACGAAACGTATAGCCCACGCGGGCGAAGCCGCGGGCGGAAAGCTAGTTCTAGTATAAATTTAAATAAGTACATCATGTAGCTATAAAAACCTCGAAGAATATCAATTAATGTTGATCACGATGTTTCATAACCACTTACATAAAAACGAAGTATAATAAATAGTATTTATAGCAGAAGCCTGGTTGAATAATAAAACATTATTGTGTAGAATCTCTGGCAGCGTAGATACTTGTAATAAAAAAAAAAAAACAATAAAATGAAGATATTTTTTATGTTATTCTTGTTTTTTATATTCGCTGCCGCTAGTGTAAAGGAGATATCCCAAGGTAAATCACTAGATATTATAAAGCAAAGTCCCGCTCTACGTCTGTCTGTCTGTTCGCGATAAACTCAAAAACTGCTAAACAGATTTTCCCTCAAATTCTTCCTATGGATCTGCAGAATATTTGGCATTGCGTTGTTACCAGATAAACGTAGCAGCAGAGTTCTCATTCTAAAAAGGTTTTTTTAAAAGACAATATACCATCACGCCTGATTTCCCCAAAGGCAAAGATGTACTTACAGAGTGTATAAACACAGTTCGCCGGTACGTTTAGGTCTTATGGAATAGAGCCTAATTGCCATTTAGGGCCTATACACACCACGTTTTTTAAACGCGCCGTTGACGCGCGTTTGTAGCGATACAGACGCGATACGCACGCAAGTCAGACGCAGCCTGAACTGCTCTGTAGGATAAAAGCGCGCCGTCGACGCGCGATTTAGAAACGCGCGTCAACGGCACGTTTAAAAAACGTGGTGTGCATAGGCCCTTAGATGCACATATTTAAACTCCGAGCTGCTACTGAGAATTTCATAGAAAAACCTCATAAAACCTTAGCTCGAACCCAAGACCTCAAGCGTAAGTCACGATTAGGACCACTAGACTTAAGAGGTAGTTTCAAAAGACGTTTTTTTTTATTTTCAGACCTACTTCCTCCGGATATAGATGCAAGCGTCGCGTCCTATGCAACCCCATCTACATCTCAGCCTCAACCGAAGACAGAGTAGACATTTACAACTCCCGGATATCCGGAACAAAATGTGAATGGAAGTATGTATTTTTTTAATTGAAGTTGAAGCAGACAGTTTACAGATTAAAAGAGAACTTCCTCTTTTTTTTAAGTCGGTTAAAGATATAGATGACGAGATGTAAGCATAAAAGGATAAACATGGGTAGAATTCATTTATTATATCTCTATTACGCAACTATGAGGAAAAATATCACAAAATATAAATCTAGAATTTAAATACATTGCAAGCAAGGTTTTTTTTTACAAGTATTTAATAGGTTTATAATCAATAAACGAACGTAATATATTGATATTGTGGCATATCCTAAGAGGATTCCAAGCTGGTAATACCTACCTAAGTGAAACAACAAAAATGAAGTTTTCGTATATATTATTTCTGATTTTTGTCTTCGCCGCAGCATTGGCTAAGGATTACCCAAAGGGTACGTTTTTTATATATTATATTTTATTCCTGCCTCATAAGTCTAGTGGCCTTAAGAGCGACTGCTACGCTAGAGGTCCTGGGTTCGATTCCCAGGTCGAGCAGTGTTATTGGGTTTTTTTATGAAATTCTCACCAGCGGTGTGGTGGCTGTGGGTGTACGGTGGCCAGCACATCACCACAAAATGACAATTTTTCTCAGTTGATTTTGAACTTAACAGTTTATACTTTAAGGTTTAAATGATGTGCTGGTGACTGTACATTAGTACACCTCTGCCTTACCCTTCGGAGAATACAGTCGTGATGGTATGGTATATTTTATTTATTTACTAGCGGTTGATCGCGGTCTAACCAACGTCCTTAAATGATTTACTTAATATAACACGGCTTCTAGGCAGGCGTATCAACATGAAACTTGAGACAGATTTTAAGTTAGACCCCCAGCAATACAACTGTGAACCTCATCGAATTTCGTGCAGTAGTTTTTGCGCGATGCGTGTACAAATATACAGACTCACTGGCAATTAATCCAAAAATTTGCTTCTGTTGCTCTAAAAAAGACGCCGAAAATTTTTTTTGTTAAATATTTATAATGTACAGACATCGGCCTAAAGGTGTTATTGGTGTTTTTCTATAAATTTCTCAGTAAATCGGAGTTTGGACTAGTGCCAGGTACTTAACGGCAATAAGTAGGCTTGCAATGCAATGTAAGTAATAGGATAATTGGCGTGATGGTATGTTTTTTTTTTTTTTTCTTTTTTTTTTTTTTTATGGTATAACTCTGCAAACGAGCAGGCGAGCTACCTGATGGTAAGTAGTCATCGCCGCCCATGGACATCTGCAAAACCAGAGAAGTTGCAGATGCGAAAGGGAGGGGAAGGAGAAAAGGAGAAGGGGATTGAGGGAGGAATTGGGCCTCCGGCCCTCTCGCTCACCGAACGAAGCGCAGTAGCGAAACGCTACTATTCGGACGTCGGTCTTCTGCGAGAGTGTGGTACTTCCCCGGTCAAGCCGGCCCATTCATGCTGCGAACAGCGTGGCCCTACCACAACAAGTTTGTTTGTTTTACAACATGTTTGAAGGCGGTTTAATTTTTTTTCAAATTTATTATCTTTCAGAATTAACAACTCGGCCTCCCGTTCGAACGAGGCCACCTGCACCGCCTCCATATCTGCCTGCTTCGGTTATCACGAAGTTATACAACCAAATGTTTTGAAAGAAACAGACATAAATAAAAAAATACAAAAACCCTCGACAATTGCATTATATCTAGACAGATTTCCATCCATGTTTTGATTCCAGCAATGTTTTGCTAAGATTCATCGTCATCATCAACCCATTACATTGTCCCACTGCTGGGCACGAGTCTCATCTCAGTACGAGATGGATTAGGCTATAGTCCGCCACGCTAGCCTACTGCGGGTTGGCAGACTTCACACGCCGTCAAGAAAATCTCTCAGGCATGCAGGTTTCCTCACGATGTTTTCCTTCACCGTTTAAGCGCGTAATAATTAATTATTAATACGCACATGACTTCGAAAAGTCAGAGGTGCGTGCCTTGGATTAGAACTCGAGACCTTTGACTTTGCAATGCAATGGTCATTTCACTAGGCTATCACTGCACTATGCACTTAGATGCAGACTAAATCACCTCTCAAAAAAAACAGAATCAAAATCGGTTCATCCGTTCGGGAGCTACGATGCCACAGACAGACACGTCAAACTTATCACACCCCGTCGTTTTTGAGTTGAGGGTTAAAAAAGGTAATCATCGCTATCGCGAGTTGTGGTGGGTTACATCAAGGTCACTTTAAAATAATTATTTTTTTGAAAATTGTTATGTAAATATAAATTTGATTCCAGAGGAATAGTTTAATATGGCCATTTTAACCCTAGCCAATCGTCACATGAATCATCCCCTTGGTATAGAGGAATGATTGATATGTTTCATAATCCTCCGTAAGCTTATAAGAATGTTTGAGGAAATTCCATTTTAAAATATAAGGTTGCGCATCCATTATGCGGAACGTTCGTTATAAGTTCGACCTAAGCTAAGCAAAGTTATGTGGGGTAACTATTTCCAATTATCATAGTTTGTTGAGGGGCTCGTAACTAAGTAATAACTACCTTAACTATCGGTACAATGACTGCCAAGTCAATATCCCACATGTCGACAATCTCATGAGCCAAGTCAAGATATTTAATTTGCTTATCTTTCTCGGCTTTCACGAGATTCTCGTCATGCGGAACACTGACATCAATAATCATTGCACGGCGCTCTGGTCGATCTATTACCACTATATCAGGTTTATTAGCGATAATAGTCCTGTCAGTGATAATAGATCGGTAATAATAATATTTGTCCGGACACGAGTGTAAAAAGCCGAAATCTGGTAACCCCTCCCCATAACCAAAATAAATAAATTTAAGGCTAAACGACGCGGGCTAAAGGCCTTGGCCGTGAAATTCAATTTTTTCTTGGTGTCTCACAAATTATTCAGCTACATAATATCACATACTAGGTACATGACAGTCATGTCATGATGCACAATTGAGTATTAAAACTTTTGCTTAAAAATTGCGTATCGTAGGAGTGAGAGAGAGAGAGAGAGAGAAAGAGAAAGAGAGAGAGAGAGAGAGAGAGAGAAAGAGAGAGAGAGAGAGAGAGAGAGAGAGAGAGAGAGAAAGAGAGAGAGAGAGAGAGAGAGAGAGAGATTTAGGTTAAATTGTCTTTTTTGGCCGAGTCCTCAATTATACACGAAATCGTCTACGATAACAATTTCTAATAATGTTATACATTCGAATAAGTTATTGTTGATGTCGCAATTTCGACTGCCATGAACCTAGAATATGGTATATCCGAGCAATTTGCGAAAAACCAAAAAAAAGGAATATCGCGTCCAAGGCTGAACATTTAGCTTTAAGACACACATTTACAATGTTGGTACTGTATCCTGTTATTTCAAAGGCGATGGCCAAGCGAGCTATTAACAATGTTCCATAGGCTTCGCCCGCAGAGTCGGGACGCAGCTTAAAAAATGTTATAAAATACTTGGAAAGGAATATTCATATATAAACAAGGTAAAATCCGACTTAAAAACATATTTTTCTGAGATTTCTTGGGGAAACCACGTATACATTTACAAACATGAAGATCTTATATATTTTGTTTCTTTATTTTGTGTTCGCCGCTGCGCAGGCGCTGAAACGCAATGGTAAGTATTATAATAATTTAAGTATCCTACTGTTCAACTGCCTCTTTAATCTAGTTGTTGTGAACGCGTTTGCTCCTCTAGAGGTCTTAGGTTTTATTCCCAAGTCGAGCAGTGTTTCTAGTTTTTTTTAAACATTCTAAGTAGCATCACCTCACCAGACTGTCTCATGAGACTAGTGGTCCCAAGCGCGACTGCTACGCTAGAGGTCGACTAAAATATTGTTGGGTTATTCTATGAAATTCTCACCTCATATATACAACCACTATAATTCATTTTAAATTTATTTGAAAAAATAAGACATGTTCGACCCCCTTTCCCCTTAAATCGCCTTACTTAATAAATCAATGGCACCTAAATGATTCTATTCATAGTAAACCATCATCATATCAGCCAAATGAAGTCCACTGCTGAACGAAGGCCTCCCCCATAGACTTCCACAACGACCGGTTATATGCCGCCTGCATCCAAGGACTCCCGGCGACCTTTACCAGGTCGTCTGTCCATCTTGTTGGAGGTCGTCCCACACTGCGTTTTCCAGTGCGGGGTCTCCACTCGAGAACCTTTTTGCCCCAACGGCCATCAGTTCTACGAGCTATGTGCCCCGCCCACTGTCACTTAAGCTTGCTAGTCCTTTGAGCTATGTCGACAACATTAGTTGTTCTATGGATGTCCTCATTTCTGATTTGGTCGCGTAGAGAAATTCCAAGCATAGCTCTCTCCATAGCTCGCTGAGTGACCTTGGGCTTGCTTATGAGGCCCATAGTGAGAGACCACGTCTCTGTGCCATAGGTCACGTACTGGTTAAGGACTTTTCTCTTAAGGCACTCCGGTACACACGAAAAGACGCTGCGAAGCTTTCCGAACGCTGCCCAGCCGAGTCAGATCGTAATAATAGTACAATAAGGTTCAATTTTGACTATTATTGTTTCAGGTACTTTCCGTTTGCCGCCTAGATTGCATGTAGGAGGTCAGCTACCCGGTTCACGGTTCATTGCTCTATACAAGGGACCAACCAATAATGGTTAAGAACTTTTTGAACGGCCAACATACCAACTGTTTTTTGACGGTTCACACTTTTGGTTTCAAATACTTAGTCATACTGACTGCCTCGTTGGTCTAGTGGTCCCAATCGCGACTGCTACGCTAGAGGTCTTGGGTTCGATCCCCAGGTCGAGCAAAGTGTTATTGAGTTTTTCTATGAAATTCTCAGTAGCAGCTCGGAGCCTGGATTTGTGCCCGGTGAATGGTAATAGGCTCGCCCCCTATTACATGGGACCCAAACATGCCGGCAAAGTGTGGGTGTACATTAAGTGCACCTCTGCCTAACCCTTCGGGGAATACAGGCGTGATGGTATGTATACTTAGTCATAGTATTTGAAACCAAAGTTAGAACTAATTAGAGATCGAAATAGATATATTATATTTACCTAATCTTCAAGGAAGGAATAAACATAGAGTGGTTATACCTCTTTAAAAATCCCAGTATAATTATAATCGGGGATTTAAAAATCAGGAATTATTAATTGAACTTTATTTATCGTCACAAATAATTTATTTGAAAAAAAAAAATTGTCATTTTTCGGTTCTGTACATATTCATATTCATTTATTTTGCACTCATGTTGTTTACATATTGGTATAGGTACTTATATAATACTGGTGGTATCAAACATGAACCCTGTTAGGGCACAGCAAACATCCTTATATAGTTATATTAATTACATTCTCTAAAAGTTTTAAATCTAATTGAAAATTTTACAACATAACATCGCTAATTCTATGTTTATGGGTACTATAAATTTATTCCAAATGTCCTTAGCTTAATTTACAATAAATTCTAAATGGCGTAACGATAAGTTAATATATTATTTCTATTTATTATATTATATTTATGTCTGTGTTATATTATACGAGTATTGACTGTTAATTATTATTATATTTACAATTTTTTGTCTAATATATGTATATTATAATTTTATATTATTTTTCATTTTTATCTATTAGAAATTCTTTTAGGCTATAGTAGCATTTTAATGTTAAATATTTTTGTAGTTCGTTTTTGAATTTATTTTCGCTTTCTATGTTTTTTTATTTTATCTGGAATTTTATTGAATATTTTTACACACATTACCAATGGTACTGAATGGAATAAAGATAGTTGTGATCTCGGCAGGGCTAGTTTATTTTGGTATCGTAAGTTTCTTTTCTGCGGACGTTGATCTTTTGCTAATGGAAATAGTGAGGAATGTTTTTTTACAAATTTACATATCTCTAGGATATATATGCAGGTTAAAGTGAGGAGTTTGTGTTTAACGAAGAGAGGTTTGCAACTTTCCATAGGATCTGTGATATTTGCAAGGATTCTGACGCACTTTTTTTGTAAGATAAATAATCTTGCTACGTCTACACTGTTTCCCCATACCACAATTCCGTAACGGCTACAGGTCAAGCTATACAAAACTAGTTTAAGCTGATCTCTCATTGTAAAGGATTTGTACGTATAAGAGGCCCAAATGTAAACGGGGTTTGTACAGGTTGACGTGTAGCCGTGCGTCCCAAAATTGTTTCAAATTCAAGTGTTTTGTTTTGAAAAGTACTTATGTAAAATAAAATTAAGTTGGCATTACTGGAGATTTAAAAATTATGAATTATTTATGGACGTTATTATCCTAATCCTATCCTATCTCTGGTTAATAATAATAATATTAAGTCTACTATTTCATTACACAATCGTAATTCAAAAATTTCAGGACTGCTTTGTCTACCAAAGCTGTCCAAAACCATTAAATTTGAAAATAAATAAACCAAACCTTTTTTGGACCAAATTTTTATTTGATTTGTAAT
>OY292540.1:2627713-2676579 GCA_958496365.1 Subacronicta megacephala | reverse complement strand
AGGCAATGCCACGGTGGTTATGGATACGTCGGATTATAATAATAAAATACAAGACCTTTTATCGGATGTAAACAACTATAAACAAGTCAAAACGGATCCCACAACAAAAACATTAAAGTTTACTAGTGATCTGATAAAAAAGCACTCCGATACATTGAATCTAGACGTTAAATATCTAATTCCTAGTTGTGCAAAACCACCAAAACTGTATGGGCTGCCCAAGATACACAAACCCAATGCGCCGCTTCGACCAATTGTTAGCCAAATCGACTCACCAACCTACAGATTGGCTCAACACCTGGCGAAAGTACTCTCACCACTCAGAGGAAACACGGCTGCACATGTTAAGGACTCATACCATTTTGTCAGTGAGATAAAACACCTACAGCTTGCTGATGATGAAACTATGGTCAGTTTTGATGTCCAGTCATTATTTACATGCCTACCAGTTGAAGACTGCATCAGAATTGTATCTAGGAAACTATTAGAGAATAACATGCCTATTGAATATGCTGAACTATTACAACATTGCTTAACATCTGGCTATCTATTGTGGAGTAATAAATTCTACACGCAAGTGGATGGTGTAGCAATGGGCTCTCCAGTATCTCCCATTGTTGCTGACATCTTCATGGAAGATTTCGAGGAGACTGCTCTAAAATCTGCTCCTGTGACACCGAAATTCTACAAGCGGTACGTAGATGATACTTTCACAATATTACCATCTAATAAAGTAACAGCATTTCTAGACCACCTTAACTCCTTAAACTCTAAAATTCAATTTACTATGGAGTCAGAGGCTAATAACTCTTTACCTTTCTTAGATGTTTTAATAATTCGTAATCTAAATAACACCTTGAGTCACACTGTGTATCGAAAGAAAACCCATACAGACAAATACTTAAATGGTGAATCACACCACCACCCAACACAGTTATCTACCGTCGGTAAATCATTGTTTCAGAGAGCGCGTGGGATCTGTGATGAGCAACACCTGGATGCAGAGCTTCAACATGTCAAGCAAGTACTGCACGACAACAAGCTCCAAATACCGAAACCTCATCACAGAAACCGCGTGAAACGTACCACAGTTGAGCGACTACCTGTTGTGTTACCATATGTAAGAGGAGTCACAGACAAGATTGGCTATATCTTGAAGCGGGCTTCAATCAAAACTTACTTCAAGCCGCTGAAGAAGATTAGTCAGTTCCTACCACCTGTCAAGTGCCACATACCTCTACAAGATGCAGGAGTATACAAGCTTGATTGTGATTGCGGTCTCTCATACATAGGCCAAACTAAAAGAAGCATAGGGACCCGCGTAAAAGAACACATCGCCGATGTCAAACACCGCCGTTCCGGGAAGTCAGCAGTTTGTGAACATACACTTGACAAGACCCGGCACTACATCAGATTTGATAAACCACAAGTCCTTGCAAAAGAAAACCGATTCCTACCTAGGATGATTCGCGAGGCTATTGAAATTAAAAAACATCCAAATTTCAATAGAGAAGATGGCTGGGTCTTACCATCTGCTTGGAACCCCATCATAGATTCCATTAAATCCAAGCACAAGACTGCGAGACCTAAGGATACGGTGAGCTCATTCTGCGTGACCGGCATAAATAATAATCAACAAAATGTAGGGTAGCTGTTGATAATTTTGACATTAGGACGACCAACACCTCAGTCCACCCGTGACCATGGATGCTGTAAAGGATCCGAAACGTCGGGAATTTAAAATAATCAATATAACGCGATAAAATCCGTAAAAAGTAGTTTTATTTCAGTGGTAAATATTAATAGAAAAAGTCTTTTGATAGTTAAATAAAACCGCGGCAACAGCTACGAGTATCCGCATTAGTAGTTTTTAACCCCACCTTTGGCTTGTCCTTAATCAGGTGAACAGTTAACAGATATCGATGGAATTTTACAGATAAAACTACATTCTTACATTATCTTAAATAGATTACTCGGCTTCTGACCTACTTGGATGATACGTTTTTAAGTATTCTTAAGAAACTTTGAACGTCAATGTACTGTTGATTAAAGAGTAAGAATTAGATACAGGGATATGCGCAACTGCGTCTTGATATAGTTTTGTTTTTACCTTTTACCCGTGGTTTCACTGGCACCCCAAAGGACTTTTGGGACAAAAAGTAGTCTATGACTTTCTCCAAGGGCCAAGCTATATTTATACCAAAATTCATAATAATTGGTTCTGTGGTGTAGGAGTGAAAACGTAACAAACGGACAATTACTTTCGCCGTAATCATATTATTATGAATTATTGATCAACGGGTTTGGTATAATAAATTGCGTGAGACATTATTGTACATGATCTTTGTCAACAGATGTCGCTAGCTGCCTGTTTATCTAATTCGTTTGTCGATTGTACATGCACATGTCACGGCTATGATTCCTAGGTAATATTGTTCGCTCTAAATCTCTTCATAACGGATCTTTTTTTGGTTAGTAGACTTCTTGTTGACCAGCGGCTCTCTCTAAGTGAGAGGAGGCCGAGGTCAGAGTCCTAGAACACTCAGTATTTTTCCAGCTATAAGCCAGCCATGCCCGCGGCATATAACCGGACCTTGTGGAAGTCAGGAGACAGACACATAGCATACCATCACGCCTGTATTCCCCGAAAGGTGCAGAGGTGTACTAATGTACACCCACATTTCGCTGGTATGTTAAGGTCCCATGTAACAGGGAGTGAACCAAAAGCCATTCACCGGGCACAAATCTAGTCCGCGAGCTGCAACTGAGAATTCCATAGAATAACTCAATAACACTGCTCAACCTTGAGATAGAATCAAAGACCTATAGCGTAGGAATTGTGGAAGTCTTTTAAACAAAATTCTTCCCCCTTTACAAGTTTTACGCAAAAAATATAGCCTATAGCCCTCTCCTGGGTCCCATGTAGTTATAATATTATATTTATGTCTATCATTACTTAATTAAATTTCATAGTTTTACTAATTTAATTTCATTAAGTTGTTAACTTCAGTAGGTACTCTCAGAGGGAATGAAGCTATTAACTGATTAATCATATAGTAATGCAATCAATTATCAACTTAATTGTCACGTATGTGGGTCACATTTCTATTGATTGCATGAAATGCAGCAGTATGGAACTGGAAATAATGATTACAAGGATATTATGCAGACATTACCATCCCATATTATTCTAGAAGTTGCAAATAGTTATTCCAAAATATTTTTTTTTAATGATTGTAGAAAAACAAAACAGTTGCCATTTATTTCCCTGCACTTAACCCAGATACCCACAGTTTGCGGGTATGTAACCCGCAAACTGTGGGTATGTGGGTACAACTACACACCTCAGTCTATTTCTTCAAATATTTTTTAAAGTAAATTGAAACAGACCAAAATAAAAAATCTTTAAACAATAATTTTCTTATGCTGATTATCCTGACTTGATAAAATGAACAAACTGGCTCCTGTTATACAGTTAATACTAGCGTAGGAAATGAGGAAATTCTTTATATTAGAGAGAAATTGTAATAATATGGCAGAGATTATACGCCTCCTTATTTTATTACAATTGATTTATGGCGATTATTAAAACATTTAATTAAAAAATATTACTCCACCAAATCAATATGGTGCTTAACAGTTTTCAGGTTTCTTATACTTCAATACCTGCCTATAAAATAAAATAATATTATAATTACATACCAAGTCATAGTATATACCACCTATATTGTATCAAGCAGTGTTCCGGTGATACGGTATTGTCCTTAAATAGTTTTAATAACATAGGTATCAGTCATCCGATTAATTGTTTTGGTGCAGAAGTACTAATAAATTATAAATAACATCCATATTTTCCCTCACATTATTCTCACAGCCAATAGCAATTTTATAAATGGCAAACTTAATTATTGACGTGCATAAAGTATTTTGATCTTTTTTTGCAATTGTTTTATTTCTTATATTTTATTAAATCATTATAGAAAGCTGCCCCCATCAAAATTATTGTCCATACAATGCTTGATGGATCAAAGCAATTTATGTATTTCAAAAATCTATTCTCAGAACGTGTTTACTTATGTTGTAAATGTTCAGTTCTAATTTTCGGCATACTCGAAATAAGAGATACAATAAATGTATTTAATAACAAGATTATTATTTAATAAAATATTTTAAAAAAATATGTAGGCTTTGCATTGAGATGATTGGGGAAAGCTTCATGAATGTTTTTGAAATTTCAAATTTTCAAATATTCTATTTTCCAATT
This sequence comes from Subacronicta megacephala, assembly GCA_958496365.1. Classification (NCBI taxonomy): domain Eukaryota; kingdom Metazoa; phylum Arthropoda; class Insecta; order Lepidoptera; family Noctuidae; genus Subacronicta; species Subacronicta megacephala. Next base: position 2,672,315 of record OY292540.1, on the reverse strand, counting down.
TTCTCTAAAATTAAATGTGTGTGATTTTAGCACACACATTTAATTTTAGAGATACTATGTACCTATATAGTATATAGTACCTATATACTATATAGGTATATAGTACCTATACGAATAATAAAGAAAATATATCATGCAAATTTAATAGGACATGGTCTATACATTAATGTGTAGTCACTAGATAAGAAAAATCAATACCATCTAATGTGTTCTGTAATTTTTTAGGATATAAAAATATTATAATAGAACTACATACCTTTTCAGAAAAAGAAACTTCCAAGAAAATATTTCAACTTCATATGTAACAGTTATACAAACGAAAATTATATAAATAATAAGAAATATTATTAAAAACAAATGACGCGACAAAATTAAAGAACCATAGTTTTAGGATAGTTTACAATAAATTCGAACAAAAAGCTTCGATGATAGACAAGATACTTTTAATTACGATCTAAAGAAAACAAGAAACTAAATAAAATGCAATAGAAATACGAAATATTTCAAAAAACAAAACTGCACTTACCCTGTGACGATCGAACATTTTTGTTTTCACACTGGTTTTTTTTTCAGACACTAAATGTACGCGCAAAGGAATACAAAATCTTAATAATTTCGAAAAGAGTTCTGTGTCATAACTTTCACAAAGATATTTATTTTTTTAAAACAAGTCTTGTTTACGCACTTCGTTCACATTCACAACACCAACACATTCTTGAAATCTTGACTTTGATTGTCGATGCGATTCCGATTGATTTGATTTTGAATCGGAAGGAAGTAAAAAGTATTGTCTATACTTTTTATCTAAAAGCAAATTAATTTTAGTACTTTAGAACAACAGTTAAAGAGATTGTTACTTTTACTTTATATTAAGAAACGTAAAATGTACAGTTATTTGAATGAATAATTTTAAAAGAGAAAGATTTAAAACAAATATTCAGTTTGTATTGTCTATGTTACTCGTTGTAACAATCTGGCGGTAAAATTAAAATTTATTTGCTCTTGGCTTGAATCTACCAACTCTACTCTAATAATTCATTTTAATTTTTTTCCTTAGGTAAAAAATTGTGGGCTTTGATCTTATGAGCGTCAATAATATTAAATGACAATGTGTCGGTGGCAGAAATCGCTAATATAGGCATAGGTGAGTTAGGCGTCGGTCTAATAGGCGTCTCTCGGTGTTATTTCACATAATATACACGCCGCCGCACCGGTCTACATGGGCGTCGTGTATGCCCGTCAGTGTATGGGTGTTGGTGTTATAGGCCTGTAGGCGTTGATGTTTTGGGCCTTGGTCTGATATACGTCGGTGTTATTGGCGTCGGTATACATGGGTTTATGCCCGGGAACTTATTTTTTGTTGTCCGAAATATCTCGACAATACTATACGAGCCAATGTTATGGGAATCAGTGTTATTGGCGTCAGTGTTATGGGCATGAGCATGAGTGTTATTGGCGTCGGTGTTATGGGTGTCAGTGGTATGAGCGGCGATATTATGGGTGTCAGTTTCATAGGCGTCGGTGTTATGGGCGTCATTGATATTGACGCTGACAGTTAGCTGATCAGTGTTATGGGCATCGGTGTTATGGGTGTTGATTTTATAGGTTTCGGTGATGAGAGTTGGCGTTATGAGCGTCGTTGTTATTAGCGTCAGTGTTATTGGCGTCGATGTTATGGGTGTCAGTGTTATAGGCGTCGAGGTGTCGGTGTTATGGGTGCCGGTGCTAGGGGCGTCGGTGTTAGAGGCGTCAGGGTTAGGAGCATCAGTGTTATGGGGTTTTGGTATTGGCAATAGGTACAGTACTGAATAAAAATAAAATGTATTAGGTAATTATTTATTTACATTATCTTTGATACATCAAATGTGATAGAAATACATTTCCTTGAAGAATATTGTCACTTTACAAGTTTTAGAGACCTACAATAAGTATAGAAGACATGAACATATAAATAAATAGATATAAATGACAGTTTGCGGACAACCAATTTTCAACTTTATTTTTTAATTATTATTTTGATATAATAATAATCTCATTCAATCAGTTTCACAATTTTATAGATACAAGGGATAGTTGCTTTTGAGTATAAAAAAAACATTAAAATTTTATAAATTGTAGATTTACACGGATTAGTATACCTCTGACATCCATGTTAATATTGAATTTGTGTTATGGTTGAAATTACGTAGTTTAATGGATAGTTTTGGTGATTAACCACTTGCAAGATTAAAACTCAAAGATATTTAACTTTATTTTAAGAAAATAAGGTTGAAAATGGATTAACAGCCACCATAAATTGTGTGTAATTAATATTTGATATAATTGTAAAATTATTAGTGTTGCCAGCACAATTTACACTTGTTCAACTTTAAAGTGTTTATTCAAAGTCACTTGTAATGTCTGATTTTGGAACCGAAATCAATAAAATTTGCTTGCCATATCATTATCAGTTCATCACGCCTGTATTCCCCGCAAGATTAGGCAGAGGTGTACTTAATGTACAACCTTAGTTCGCCGGTATGTTTAGGTCCCATGTAATACGGGACGAGCCTATTTCCATTCACCGGGGACATACCTATCCAAACTCTGAGCTGCTACCGAGCATTTCATAGAACAAACCAATAACATTGGTCGGCCCTAGAACCCAAGACCTCTAGCGTAACTGTCCACCAGTATCAGTACCACTACACTAATTAGGCAGTTATTCAGTGTATATTGAGGTTTCGAATTCGAATCCAAGGATCGCACATTTGTATCAAATCTCTATATTCAAAGTACAGTTTGTTTGAAATAACTAAGTTTGTCTGTAGTTGTCCGCAAGTGGTTTAGCTGTGATACATTTTAATAGAAAGAGTCGGCGTAAAGACAGTTTAAAAGCGGCAGTACCCTAATGGCTAGGGCGTCGGATTTGCGATCATGTGGTTGCCGGTTCGAACTCATTGCACTACCGACGTGAATCCACTCGTAACACAAGCATTTAGCTTAAAACGGGGTGTTAACAAGAATACTAGTAATGTGCGACCCACATTGCCAATAAGATTTTTTTTTTATTTTCAAAAAAATTTTTGGTCGTATATGTTTCATATCCATGTTTTTTTACTTATTTTAATATTTAACCCTTCTCGTTCTTAGAGCAGACCCGTGCCCAGCAGTGGGACAATAAAATGGACTGATGATGATGACTGTAAAAGAATATTAATTTTACTGCTTATTTTTTGTTATATTTTAGCTTTAAATAATGCCAAATGATCGCAGATATGAATTTTCTATTGAAAGAAAATTTCCAAGTGAATGAAAAATTCGGCCTTTTCGTGTACCAGAGGGACGCAGGTTCAAACCAAATTTTCAATAGGAAATTTTCTTTCACTAGAAAAATTTATATCTTTGTGAATATTAATTTTAGTACTTCATTAGACTGCCTCATTAGTCTAGTGGTCCTAAGCGCGACTGCTACGCTACAGGTCCTGGGTTCGATTCCCAGGTTGGGCAAAGTGGTACTGGGTTTTTCTATGAAATTCCCAGTAGCAGCTCGGAGTCTGGATTTGTGCCTGATTAATGGCAATAGACTCGCCCCCTATTACATTCGACCTAAACATACAGGCGAAGTGTGGGTATACATTAGTACACCTCTGCCTAACCCTTCGGGGAATACAGGCGTGATGGTATGTAATTTTAGTTTGAATAAACAGCGACTTTCACCACCGGCATAGGAGAGTCCTGATAATAGTCTCTATACAACTAGGTTGGAAGTTTGAAGATCAGCAGGCGAGTAGGTCGCCCAGCGCCCTCGCGCCACCCTCGCTGGCCCAGTAGACTCCACCGCAGGAGTTCACCAGGCTCCAAACGTAAGGGGTGAAGAACTCCTCAGGTTTCTCTTCCTCAACGTAGCGGAATTTCAGGTCGGGGAATTTCTGGAAATTGAAAAACATTCATGTATCATAACACCTGTTTTCCCCAAAGGGTTAGGCAGAAATGTAGTAATTATTGAATTGTATATTATAGCTTGGTGTGTGACAGGCTTTTTTTTCTCTAGCCGTTACTGTCCCACTGCTGGGCAAAGGCCTCCCCCAATTCCATCCAGGTACTCTTTTCCCTCGCCACTTCGAACCAGCTCTTGTGGTACGCATCCAAATCATCCCGCCACCTCTTTCTGGGCCGACCTCGACGGCACCTTTGTGTCATGGTACTTGCTCGCGGCTCCCCCCCCACCCCAAGCCTCCCCCCCGCGCGTCACTATAAATAGCTCTGCAGACGACGCGCGGCTTTTTTCTTCTTCCCTCTGCAGCTACAAGTTAAGTGCCGCCCTGTACCGGTCGGACCTCGGCTCGCAGCCTTCGCCGAACCCCTCCCTTAGCTTAACTCACTACCTTGAACTATTGTATCTTTAATCTCAACCCTAGTGTCAAATAAATGTGTATATTTTGTGTTCCGAGTGTAATTTATCTCCACTAATATTTTCCGTTCCTACATCTTGGTTAGGACCATCGGGTCAAAGAAAAAGGGGCAGACCAAACGCGCGCTGGGCGGACGAGCTTATAAAAATAGCAGGTACCCACTGGATGCAAGAAGCAAAGGACAGAGAACATTGGTCATCTCTGGAGGAGGCCTTTACCCTCCGCTGAGAGGGGTTCGTACATATTTTATAATATATATATATATATGTATATATATATATATAAATATTAGTTATTAATTATTAAGTTAGAGAGATAGATAAGTTATTAATTACCTAATTTTAAGTTTTTACATGCAAACTGTTTTCTCCACATTGCTTATTTTATTTTATTTTATGTTTGTTTTGCAAGAAATAAAAGGCTTTTTTATTTTATTTTTTAAGTAGTTCCCGGTCGGCCACGTACCTAAAACGTATCCACCACGTTACACCTTCCATCTTCAGGCACCCATTGAGGGGAGGCAGGCCCTACATACCTTTAGCCTATCGCTCGACCACTGCTCGGCGCCCTTCTTGATACATTGCAGCACTTCAGTGACGCCCAGGTCTCCTCCCGCGCCCTCCTGCACCCGCTGTAGCCGCGTTGAGAAATAACCTATAACCTGCAATCAAAAAACAATGAAGATTTATTTTAATACTAGCTTTCTTCGCCGGCGTGAACTTTACTTTAGTCTTCCCATACAATAAGAGCTAGCGTAAATTGGACTGCCTCATTAGTCTAGTGGTCCTAAGCTCGACTGCTTCACTAGAGTGTTATCTATAAATTTGCTGTCTTTCTTTCTTTCTAGAGGTCCTGGGTTCGATCCCCAGGTCGAGCAAAGTGTTATTGGGATTTTCTATGAAATTCCCAGTAGCAGCTCGGAGTCTGGATTTGTGCCCGGTAAATGGCAATAGGCTCGCCCCCTATTACATGTGACCTAAACATACCGGCGAACTGTGAGTGTAATTTAAGTACACCTCTAACTAAGTCGCGTTTGGGACCACTAGATTAACGAGGCAGTCACATCAAATATCACTGCTTACCATATCAATGTTCTGTGCGACGGGATGATGATGGTGATGTTGTTGGAACAGATGTCGCTTGTGTAGCAATGCGTACACAACGTTGAGGTTGTTAGACAGCTGGTGAGCGACGCACGAGTTGATTATCTCTAACAACATGCGCAGGACCTCGTCGAGTACGCTTATGTGATCCATCTGTGGACAAAAGTTTATCTTTTTCATTAATCCATTGAATAGTGTATTTTTATCTATAGCTACAAATAAATAAAATTGGAATGGCTGTTTGTCATAGTAGAATAACCCCTTTTTACTAAATGCATATATATTTTTTTCAATTTTTATCTGTCAGCTTGTTCCGGCTAATCTCTGAAACAGCTGGACCGATTTTGACGGGACTTGCAGATAGCTGATGTAATGAGGGGAATCTTTTATTTTAGAAATTTATATATTAAATAGAATAGAGAAAGGCCGAGAAACCGGGGCGTAAAACTAGTCTATAAATATGTTATTGAGAAGAAGATAGTTTAACAATATAAGTTTTATAATCTGTTTTTTAACACCTTGATATAGCCGCCATGTTATTACGTCATACAGCTGTGTAAACTAAAAGTGTCAACTGTCACAGCCAACTGACGTCATGACCACATCATCATCAACCCATTACATTGTCCCACTGCTGGGCACGGGTCTCCTCTCAGAACGAGAGGGATTAGGCTATAGTCTACCACACTAGCTTACTGCGGGTTGGTAGACTTCACACGCCGTCAAGAAAATCTCTCAGGCATGCAGGTTGCCTCACTATGTTTTCCTTCAACATGCCGAACATGCAGGCGTTTTTTTTATTTTTTTTATTAATTCTATACATCATAACAACACAATAGAAGATATAATTATTCCCGGAAATGTCCAAATTTAAAAAAAAAATATTATTCAACATACATATCCAAAATTGAGATGTTTAAACGTCGCCATTTTTCGCGCGCTTCAAATGACGTCATGGGCCGCGATCATCGCACGAAGTGTTTGTTTATTCCAGGTGTTTTGGTTAATTCTTAATGATTTTACCAGTGAAGAAGCTAAAAACCCTTTTTATAGGTATTGCATAGTACCAAAATGAAAAATACTATCAGAACTACTCCCGATAAAGTATTTTTTTCTTCTTTCGGTCATCGTATATAGTCTCACCACTGACGAAAATCGCTCAAGACACACAAATTAAAATATATTTCGAAGATAATTCCTCTTCTAGCAGCTTTCGACTATGTGATTAAATTCAATGTCGTGGCCCGTGACGTTTCATTTCGTTCGACCAATGACAGCGCGTTTTGTAAATTTGAATTTCGCTCGCATAATTAGCACTTTTTAATTATTATTTTATACAAATAAATAACAATTATGTAACAAAATGTTGTTACAATAATACTTTATGTCTGTTTAAGATTCCGGAAAAAAATATATTAGGCAAATTTAAACTTCATGCATATTGAAATAAAACTACTTTTTACGGATTTTATCGCGTTATATTGATTATTTTAAATTCCCGACGTTTCGGATCCTTTACAGCATCCATGGTCACGGGTGGACTGAGGTGTTGGTCGTCCTAATGTCAAAATTATCAACAGCTACCCTACATTTTGTTGATTATTATTTATTGAAATTAAAAAACATCCAAATTTCAATAGAGAAGATGGCTGGGCCTTACCATCTGCTTGGAACCCCATCATAGATTCCATTAAATCCAAGCACAAGACTGCGAGACCTAAGGATACGGTGAGCTCATTCTGCGTGACCGGCATAAATAATAATCGACAAAATGTAGGGTAGCTGTTGATAATTTTGACATTAGGACGACCAACACCTCAGTCCACCCGTGACCATGGATGCTGTAAAGGATCCGAAACGTCGGGAATTTAAAATAATCAATATAACGCGATAAAATCCGTAAAAAGTAGTTTTATTTCAATGTCTGATATTCGCGTAAGTGTTAGAAACCAGTATTCATGCATATTCCTAATTAATTATTAATACGCACATGACTTCGAAAAGACAGAGGTGCGTGCCCTGGATTCGAATTCAAGAACTTTGACTTGGCAGTGCAATGGTCATATCACAAGGATATCACTGCACTTTGACACACATGGCCACATACTAGCTTTATACATATGTAAATTGTAACGCCTTAGTAAAATGAACAGACAGAAATGTGTTGGTGGGGAGTTTATTGAGCTGCTTCTTCTTTCCCGGCTAAAACAGTAGGAGGCGGTGATGGGTGGACGTTTAGGGAGCTGTCTATAAAGAAAAGAATTTTCTAATTAAAGAAAATTTCTAGTGAAAGAAAAATTCGATCTCAGGCAGGGTTTGAACCTGCGTCCCTCTGGTTAAGTACACCAGACGCTTTACCAACTAAGCTACCGAGACCACTGCCTGTGATGTCGAATTTCTCTTCCACCTTCTACGTCTTGATTCTTTGTGAAAATTTCGCAATATTTAATGCTAAAAAATAATAAAAAATAAGCTGTCTATAATATTAAAATGACGTTCAAAAAGTATTTCCTTGTCTATCTTCAATAAATAAGTAAGTATCTAATTTATGTGTATATTATTTATTTAGTGTTTCTGTTATTATGTTGTTGTAATACACTCTCATACTTTCTTTGTGTAGATAATCATCTATCAGTGCAACTGCTACCATGTTGTTTCTGCATCACCCAAAGGTAGACTGGTAGAGAATGCCTACTGGCATTAAGTCCGCCTATGTACATTTGTTTATGTGCATTAAGTATTAAATAAATAAATAAATGATTTCGACTTTAACTATCCGGCGGGATAACCGGAATTCTATGCGAGCGAATCAGAGGGCAACTCTTTAGTAATTAATAAACTTACAATTTCTTCTGTTTTTTCTTCGGCGTGATGTGGTAATTCTAAACTATTTATATCGCCACCTGAAACATAGTTATTTGTAAACATTAGAATTGTCCATCTTACATAACATACCATCACGCCTATATTCCCCGAAGGGTTAGGTAGCGGTGTACTTAATAATACCCACAGTTAGCTGATATGTTTTAGGTCCCATGTAAAAGGGGCGAGCCTATTGCCATTCGCCGGGCACATCTCTAAACTCCGAGCTGCTAGATAAGTTAGTAAGAAAAATAATCACGAATGTGAAACGACCCAATTGTTTTTCGTCAGTCTTTATACTAAAACTAGCTTTCCGCCCACGGCTTCGCCCGCATGGTTTCTGCATTTAAATTATCCCGTTTTTGCAACACTTTTCATTTATGCTCCGCTCCTATTGGTCGTAGCGTGATGATATATAGCCTATAGCCTTCCTCGATAAATGGGCTATCTAACACTGATAGAATTGTTCAAATCGGACTCGTAGTTTCTGAGATTAGCGCGTTCAAGCAAACAAACAAACTCTTCCGCTTTATAATATAAGTATAGATTTACTACTGCAATCTTACTTCAGACGTGCTCTGTTATTTTGAACTGTAAGAGGATTGAGGAGGGGTTTCACTGTTAAAAAAGATGTGGCTCGGTTTGTTACCTTCAATCTCACTGCATAGTCTTGCTCTTCGTTTAGTTAAAGTTTCAAATAATGATATTAATCTCTGTGCTACGTACGGATGTAGATTTCTGAATTCACCTGAAAAACAAAAGGAATAAATGTTTTTTATTTTTTCTCAAATATAATGTATTATCTGTATTTTTTTATTTTCACTTTTTCTTATTGAAACAGGAGTTCACAGTGTAATAACATATATATTGGCAACACTGGATTTTTTGTTCCAGGATCGCTATTTTTAATATTAATTTTAAGTGCACAATGTTTTGTGATTTTTTTTTGTAATATTTTTGTAATATTATGAGCCTATAGAGTCCCACTGCAGGACAAAGGCCTCCACACTCTTCTTCCCATTCCCTCTGTTCGTTGATGTAAAAGACCACTCATTTCAAAATCACACTGAAGGGAGTGGAAATTGACTATGTCGATAAGTATCTATATCTAGGCAAGGCAGAAGAAAATGCCTGGTAAAGTTGTTGGATCTTGTAGTATTGTACGCAAACGTAAATAGTTCATCAATTAAAAATATTGCATGCATTCTCAATTTGACACCATCAAACATCACCCAGTCTAACAAGATGCAGCTGACAAGTTTCGTGACAAATTCTGATAGAATTCGTCACGAAACTCCGCCGCCTTGTTGAATGAAGAGTCTATTTTTGAAGGCGGTTAAAAATAATCACTCACAGCTCATATTAGCGATGGCGGCGAGGCAGTTGGTGTGTAAATACTTGTCTCTGACGCGAACCATGTTGTACTGCAGCGCTCGAAGTATCACGAGCACCATCAGACCGCCTAAGGATATCTCCGATATAGCTCGTTCTGTATACCACGTCAGGTTTTTTAACATCTGTGAACAAAATATGTCATCATCATCAACCCATTATATTGTCCCACTGCTGGGCACGGGTCTCCTCTCAAGACGAGAGGGATAAGGCTATAGTCCAGCATGTTAGCCTACTACGAGTTAGCACATTTCACACGCCATCAAGAAAATTTTATCGAGCATTCAGGATTCCTCATTATGTTTTCTTTCTTTTTTTTTTTCACGAAATTGATCCTCTATAACACATTCTAGGTTTATGACACTTACAATTGGCAAATGATTAACTTTCCGTCCAAAGCGAGACGCCTTTAATTATCACGTTATCTTCCTTGCCACCCAACTTCCCACGCAGAAGAAACCGATTCACATTTTAGCGGTACGCGTAATAAATGTGGACTTGGAGCATTTAGTTCGGGTTTTTTGGATGTCGACCATGAAACGTTATCGCTTTTTTGTGCTTCTTGCCGCCCGATAGAAGAAAGGGCAAGGGAAGATCGTGGAGATCTGATGCTCTTAAGTTTCATGTTTAAAATAATACTTACAATTAAATGTACACCCTTAATAAGCGCGTCGTCTTCAGTCAGAATGAGTAGAACTATGAGTGACATGTATATGTGATGGGAGTTGTTATCTGGGGCGTTGTATAATACTTGTAGGATCGGAACTATCTGTGGACAAAATTATTATATTAAAGTTTAAAACAAATAAATAAAAAGAAACAGTGACGCTCCTCAGGTTAAAACAATTACTAACGATACGATAGACAACGTTTTAAAAGGCAAAATTGTAGGAATTGGGCCAAGAGGAAGACCTAGAAGTGTTAGTGAACAGAAGGCAGAGAATAGCGAACAGTGGCGATTGCTCTACCGACAAGAGATGAGCTTTTAAATGAAAGAGCGAGAGATATGCTACATGATTTTAGTGGTAGTAGTATCTCGCTGGCATGTCTACATGTCAGTACGAATAGGTCGGCACGACCGGGGAAGTACCACCCTCCCACAGAATATAGACCAAGTAGAAGTATGCATACTGCTGCGTTTCGTACGGTGAGTGTGGAGCGCCGGCCAATTCCTCCCCTCCCTTTTCTTTGTCTCCTTCACCTTAAAAGCCACGGCATAGCATCTGCAACTCCTTTGGTGGAGCGCTGGAGGCCCAATTCCACCCTCAGTTCCCTTCTCCTTTTCTCCTTCCCTTCCCTTTTCCTTAATAGGCTCGGCAACGCATCTGCAACTCACCATCAGGTAGCTTCCTGCTCGTTTGTCGAGTTATACTATAAAAAAGTGTGATTTAGCTAGCTTTATAACTCACCAGCTCGTCTATTTGTGCGACGCTGGCGATGTGTCGTTTGTAAGCTGCGCAGGAGTGGAGCATCAGGTACAGAAGTAACGTGGAGTGCTCACAGCCGGCGGTCGCGCACAGCGCTTTATGTAACTGTCATAGAAATATTTTTTTTTTTTTAGCGGTAGTAAAGGTTGCGACTATGAGTTGCAAGTCGTAGGTTCGTACCAAGATAGGCGCTCTCATCATCATCAGCCCGTATTCGTCCACAGCTGGACGTAGGCCTCTTTAAGTGAACGCCTCAGAGTCTGCTCTTCAGCGGCACGCGACAAGCGCTTTACTTTAAGTAAATATAAAAAAAAAACAGCCAAGTGCGAGTCGGTTCCGTACGATATGATGTAACAAAAAATTTACGGTTTTCGCAATTTTTCCTTTATCTGTGCTATAAGACCATGCTTCGTACAAAATTTCAAGATTCTGAGTTTACGGGAAGTACCTCGTAGGTTTTGATTGCTTTGCGAGTGTCGACATAAACAGTTGTATCTTTTTATTGCGTTGACGTAGAAGTTTGATTTTTTCACAGCTCTAAGGGACAGTAGACCTGAGTATTTGATATAATATAAATTCCAGCTTGATACCTCAACGCGTTCCTGAGAAATAGGGTCTTGACAGACAGACAGACGGACGGACAATAAAGTGATCCTATAAGGGTTCCGTTTTTTTCCTTTCGAGGTTACGGAACCCTAAAAATCGCACGGAGATAAAAAAAACGTTCGCTATCTCTGGTCTCTAGCATAACTTATACTTACTGCTGCCATATCGATTCTTGGGGGAGTCACCTGTGGTCCCCCATTTGATTCCTTTTGTGGTGTTGGCGCTGAAGTTTCTGCAAAACCAACATTAAAATGAAGGGCGCGTAGGAAATTATTGTTAAAAAAAGCTTACTAGCAATGTTAGGTTACATTAATAGTATTCTTGTTAACCCCTCGCACTAAGCTAAATGCTTATGTTACGAGTGGGTTCACGTCGGTAGTGCAATGTGTGAGTTTCGATCCCGCAACCATATGATCGCAAGTCCAACTCCCTAGTCATTAGGCTACCGCCGCTTCAGGTCAGGATTTGTGCCCGGTTAATGGCCCAATGACTGCCTCATTAGTCTAGTGGTCCCAAGCGCGACTGCTACGCTGGAGGTCCTTAATTCGATTCCAGGCCGAGCAAAATGTTATTGAGTGTTTTTATGAAATTCTCAGGAGCAGCTCGGAGTCTGGATTTTTGCCCGGTTAATGGCAATAGGCTCGCCTCCTATTGCATGGGACTTTTAATATACCTGCGAACTGTGGGTGTACAGTAACCAGCACATCAGGTACAAAACAGTAAAAAAATTTTTTCTTGGTTTTTGGCATTTCGCGCCCAAACCCGACGCTTTAGCCGTAAACCTTAAAATGTTGACAATTAAGTTCAAAATCGACTGAGAAAATTTGAAATATTGTTGTAACCTGTTATGCTCACGACCGTACATTAATTACACCTCTGCCTAACCCTTCGGGAAATACAGGCGTGATAGTAATTTATTACCCAATTAAGTGATTAGTTTGAGAGTTTCTCACCAGTAGTATCTTCACAGCACAACAGCGCGTGTCTATACAAGTTATCATCATTCATGCAGTGGTTAGCCAGAGTAAGGAGGAGTAAGCAGGACTGGTTGGCGACAGGATGCTCCCTCTTAACCCTCTCCTGCAGCTCCTGTCTGTCTAGCGGAGGGTTCGTGTAGATCGTCTGCCGGGTCGTCGCGTTGAAGGTTATCATGTTCCAGAGACCGGCTGTAGAGGAATTATTGCATTAATTTTATAGTTATCTATACTTATATTCACAAAGATATGAATTTTCTAATGAAAGAAAATATCTAGTGAAAGAAAAATTCAATCTAACGCAGGGTTTGAACCTGCGTCTCTCTGGTTAAGTACACCAGACGCTTTGCCAACTAAGCTACCGAGACCTGATGTCGAATGAAGACGTAAAATGTGGAAGAGAAATACGACATCACAGGCAGTGGTCTCGGTAGCTTAGTTGGCAAAGCGTCTGGTGTACGCAGTTTCAAACCCTGCCTGAGATCGAATTTTTCTTTCACTAGAAATTTTCTTTAATTAGAAAATTCATATCTTTGGAAACAATTAAATTAAATTAAAACAAATATAAAGGGGGACTCCCATACAACAAACGTGATTTTTTGCCGTTTTTATAGATAACTAGCTTCCCGCCCACGGCTTCGCCCGCGTAGTTTCTCGGCTTTTCTATACTAAAATATGTATGTATTATACATATAAACCTTCCTCTTGAATCACTCTATCTATTAAAAAAACCGCATCAAAATCCGTTGCGTAGTTTCAAAGATTTAAGCATACAAAGGGACATAGGGACAGAGAAAGCGACTTTGTTTTATACTATGTAGTGATGGTACAGAACCCTTCGTGCGCGAGTCCAACTCGGTCTTGGCCGGTTTTTAGAAGTATACGCAGTATATGTATAAATAACTCACAAGCTAAGTTGATGAGTAAGCTGCCGCCGCCGGCGTGTGCGCCGAACATGGAGAGCGGTGCCGGCGCCATGCTGGCCAGGTTGTTCAGCAACGTCTTCACCAGCAGCGGCGCGTGCATGCTGTAGCGGCCCTGGAACAGGCTCCTGGAACAAATCTCTACGGTGCATACGACGTAACAACCAGGGGCCCTAGACAATGTCACATCTTCATTATCGATGACGAAGTTAGATATCCGAAATGTATGGATTTGACATAATTTCATCACGTGACATATCGAAACGTTATGCCAATTCTACACATTTCTGGGGGCCTAGACAATGTTACATTTCCATATCGAAAATGAAGTTAGATTAATCTGAAATATATGGAATTGGCATTATCTTTCGATATGTCACGTGATGAAATTATGTCAAATCCATACATTTTTGACATCGAACATCGTCGTCGGTATTGAAGAAGTGACATTGTCTAGACCCCCTGATATCTAACTTCGTTATTGATGATAACGATGTGACATTGTCTAGACCCCCAGGGGCCGTATTACCACGTGTTGATGCCATCATTTTTACGTTGTGAAAGAGGGACGCCGCTATTTAACCTGTAGAGCGGCATCCCTCTCTCACAACCTAAAAATGATGGCATTAATACGTGGTAATACGGCCCCAGTTTTTCTGGTATGTCCACATGCCAGCATGAATGAGTCAGCACGACCGAGAAAGTGCGACCCTCCCACAGAATATCGACGACAAGTAGCAGTATGCATACAGTTGTGTTTCGTACGGTGAGTGTGGAGCGCCGGAGGCCCAATTCCACCCGCAGTCCCCTTCCTTCTCCTTGTCTCCTATTTTTTTCCTTTTCCCTAACAGACCCACTGTTAGGGACGGCTTGGCTATTGATGGCGGTGACCACTCACTGTGAGCAGGATTCTAACTTGCGTTTTATATAGTACGCGCGTTATCATCTGAGTATAAGGAGCCATAAATCACTTCTCTATATCTATCTCGCTTGCACTTATGGGTCTTATGGAGCCGTCTAGTGAAGGGCGTAACAATAAAAGACATAATATCGATAAGTAACGTTTAGTATCGTATCTTCTTCAAAAAATTCGTTAGCACGTGCGCAGGTAACCGTTTATCGATAACTAGGGTCCGGCGCGCTGCACATCCCTATCTCTTTTGATTTTTATGACCTGACGACTCAGATGATAACGCGCGTTTTCTAGTTCAATAGACCAGACGCTATGACCAACTGAGCCACGAGGAGTCTCGACCACCAGGGGCCGTATTACCACGTATTAATGCCATAATTTTTAGGTTGTGAGAGAGGGATGCCGCTCTACAGGTTGAATAGTGGCGTCCCTCTCTCACAACCTAAAAATGATGGCATTAATACGTGATAATACGGCCCCAGGTCAAACTTAGTATTCACATTCTGAATTTACGTCGTACGACATCGAACTAACTGAACAGTGAGTCATGCCGGTTGACAAGCAAAGTATCCTTCTCAATACTTTATTGCAATTATTTCTTCATTTCAATAGATGTCACTAACATCACCTTAAAGATGGTATTTCAGAGTTTGAAGGCAAATTACTTATTTCGATAATAGCATCTGCTGAATTGAACACCAGAAAGACAGAAGACAGGTTAGAATCCTGACCGCTTTTTCCTTCACAAAAAAAACCATTTTATGCTGATCTCGCTTTGTTTAGGCTTTCTATACAGTAAGAGATCAGTGTGAACGGGATTTTTATAGCTTGTGTAGCCGTGCGTACATACATCTAAAAAGCTTAATATCAATGTTACTTTTACTGAGCTAAATGCCTGTATTACGACGGGGGTTCACGTCGGTAGTGCAATGGGTGGGTTTCGAGCCAGCAACCACATGATCACAAGTCCGACGCCCTAGCCATTAGGCTACAGTCGTAATATGAAAACAAGAAATATATGAAAACAGAATAAATAAGTAGTTAGTTGTTGTGGTAGGGCCACGCTGTTCGCAGCATGAATGGGACGGCTTGACCGGGGAAGTATCACACTCTCGCAGAAGACCGACGTCCGAGTAGTAGCGTTCGTTACTGCGCTTCATTCGGTGAGCGAGAGGGCCGGAGGCCCAATTCCTCCCCCAATCCCCTTCCTTCTCCTTTTCTCCTTCACCTCCCTTTCCCTAAATAGGCTCGGCAACGCATCTGCAACTCCTTTGGTTTTGCAGATGTCCATGGGCGGCGATGACTACTTACCATCAGGTAGCTCGCCTGCTCGTTTGCCGAGTTATCCCATAAAAAAAAAATAGTTACCAGCAGTTAGCAGATAGAAGATGTAATATCCTTATAACTGACTCTAATAACGGTTACTCACCGGTATATTAAGGATGTCTCCACTAGGCGTGTCTGTCCGTGCACCCCGGCGAACATATACACCGACATCAACACCAACATAGTGTTGATACACTCCAGGTGGAGGTAGTATGTGTTGTCACTGTCAACAATAAAAGTACCTACCAGGTATTTTTTATGCAACATATAAGCACAGTATTAAATTCAATACTGTGATATAAGGGTTAGAATGCTCGCGAGTCTAGCGGTCCTAAGCGTTCGATTCCCAGGTCGAGCAGTGTTATTAGGTTATACAATGAAATTCTCAGAAGCTACTCGGATTGTGAATATGTGTCCGGTGAATGGCAATAAGTTCGCCCCCTATTGACCTAAACATATCGGCGTACTGGGTGTACATAGAACACTTCTGCCTAAACCTTCGGCGAATATAGAAAGAAATAGGCGTGATAGTGTGTCTAATATTTTTAATAGACTTTTGCTTCTAAACCCACATGAAAAAGCCGTGGAAAAGAGCTGTTAAAGTGCCTAGACGTGGATAAAGACAGTTAATATTAGAATTAGAAACAAAAGGCGCGGACGCAAAAAACACACACGAATTTAATTAAAAAATTGCAGTTTGATATGACAGATAAGAAAAAATTGCCATGCCGTGGCATGAATGAGCTGCCCAGTTCCCAGAAATTGAGGATCCCTTATAATGGCATAATAAGACCAATTCATAACTCACGTCATCAGACTATACTCCATCGTCGACCAAGGTAGACAACGGCATTTACTATACATCATCATCATCATATCAGCCAAATGAAGTCCACTGCTGAACGAAGGCCTCCCCCATAGACTTCCACAACGACCGGTTATATGCCGCCTGCATCCAACGACTTCCAGCGACCCTTACCAGGTCGTCTGTCCATCTTGTTGAAGGTCGTCCCACAATACATATCTCTATCCAATTAAGTTTTTGCTAGGATGCCTTGGTTAACTCAATGCAGGCAAGGATAGCATGAGACCAATCCACTATAGCATACAAAACTCTTCGCGGGGCCATTGATGCACTAGACCTGCATAATGAGCTGTCTCGTTTTTGCCCCAGATAATTATCGCCGTAATGGGAAGCATAAATTACTTGCAGTGACTATACCTCGCACTCTCACTGCTCTGAACGCTCTCTTGGATTGAAATCCAACCTGTGATATGTTTCGGATGATTGGTCTAAGATCCTGTCGGTATGTCAAAGATTCTGTCATAAAGATTCATGAAAGTCGTATGTTTAATAACTGTAATAAGTCCTAGACCGTTGTATTAAAAAAAAAGTATGCCTTGTGGGCTCTGGCTCTGGCTAGCTTCTGGGCTCTGTGGCATTCATTAAGAGTAATGAACGCCACAAAGCCCGATCTTCGGCTTACTCATCCAGTAACTGGATACTGATAGGGTGATGATGTTACTCACGTCACCGGAACATCGATGATAAGGCCGATCAGGGCGTCGATCAGCATCTCCACCCGACTCTCGCTGCTCGTCAGTTTGGGGGACGTCGGCGCCTCCAGGATTTCAGGAGTCGAAGACGACTGGAGCGGCGACGGTGACGTCTCTTGTGACGGCTGAAAAAAAAATTATAAAGTAATATTTGTCTTATTAGCGGAGACCGCAATAGATAGACTATTTTTACGGAATAGATAGACTATCATATTTATCTTAACTTTAAAGAAGAAGTAATATAAAGTGGATAATACGTCCTCTAAAATAATACTTAAAATTACGTTTAATACCGTTTGAAAATCAAGAAAAAAATTTTGGACCTCATTTATTTGAAAAATCATCATATAGGTACTTGATAATGCCTAAAAAATACAAAAAGATAATCATATACTTTGTTATATGATGTAATGCTTATGATGATTTTTGACACTTGTATTTGACACAATTTTAGTGCGGAACCCTAAAAAAATATGAATGAATAGAAGACAAGTCTTCTAACGTCGTTTTTTGAATTATTTATTCCAGTTCAAATTGAATATTCATAGCTACGATAGTGCAACGTCTTTCGGGTTTCTCTCGGTAAGCTCACCGTATTATCGAGTCCATCTTTGCTCTCCACTGGTCCATTCCCCACTCTCCGTTCAGCCTGCACATCCAGATGTCTGCAGAGCTCGTATTCTGGTACCATTTCCACTAGGTACTTGCTGACTGCTCGGATCACGAATAGCGCGTTGAAAGTCTGCCATGCCAGCATGACACTGGAAAGAAAGAAAGATGAATGAATGGAATACTAGTTGTATTGACGATTTACACAAAAGCTTCATAAATTATACACCTAAATCTTCCATATGAGTCACTCTGTATGTAAGTGAAAACCGTATGAACATCCGTTCAGTAGTTTTTGAGTTTTTCAGCAAACATACAGACGGATAGACGCAGCCGTTGACTTTGTTATGTAAGGATTTATCATAACAAGTATTATTAAATTGATAAACTGGCTAGAAACAACGAATAATATTTGAAAATGGTACACACGGCTATAGGTCAACCTATACAATTCCAGTTTAAGCTGATCTCGCATTGTATAAGATTTCCATGCAATAAGAGGCTAGCGTAAACTGGATCCCATCAAAAACCAAAATGTGAAATGAGAGCCAAGTTTAATATGACACATGCCACGTTGGCGTTGTCGACTTCACTGACGAAAGAATTGAGATCTTAAAAATTTATTTTATTTGTATAAATGTTGTTACTACATTTCTACAGGTCTTACGTATTAGGATTATTGTCCAGCACATGACTTGACGTATAATTTTTATGACGTACAAATTTTATAAAATAGGAATTTTAAATACACACGGCTACCAATCAAGCTGTACAAATCCAGTTTAGACTGAGCTCCCATTGTAAAGGTCTTCCGTACAATTCAAGGCCAGCCTAAACTGGAAAGTTAGTATAGCTTGATGTGTAGTCGTGCGTACAAGAAGAACTTGAACTTGGCTGGACACGCTGCCACGTGTCTATATAGCAGTGCGTCCCTTTTTTTTTGTTGGGGGTTAGAAATGCTTTATGCACTGCCCACCGCCCCGGGGAGAGCGATGGGGTGTGTCGGACTCCGCTCTGAGCGACTAACACCAACCTCTGCGTTTCGCGTCACCACTTTAGTGCCGGGAGCGCTGTGGCATTCGTCTACGCGGCGTGAGTACCTGGCCAAACCGCCCGCGTATATTCCCCAGCATAAGGATAAATATAAAATAAGTCAAGATCTATTTAAATGATTCATTGGAAAATGATTTAATTACGCATTATATTGAGATCGTTCTTGTGAAGTACATGTGTGAATTGTAATAAAGTTACAATGAAGTTACTGTACATACTATTTTTGTTTTTCATCATGGTTGCAGCGAACAAATACAAAAATCCACTAAAAGGTAAAGTGTTTATCAATTACTAGTTGTTGCCGCTTCTCTCACATCTCAAAAGGGTTTAGTTAATATAACTCGGTTTCTAGGCGACGTATCAACATGAAACAGTAACATACCATCACGCCTGTATTCCCCGAATGGTTAGGCAGAAGTGTACTAATGTACACTACATTTCGCCGGTATGTTTAGGTCCCATGTAATAGGGGGCGAGCCTATTACCATTAACCGGGCACAAATCCAGACTCCAAGCTGCTACTGAGAATTTCGTAGAAAAACCCAATAACACTTTGCTCGACCTGGGGATCGAACCTAGGACCTCTAGCGTAGCGGTCGCGATTGGGACCACTAGACTAACGAGGCAGTCAACGTACGGATCTTGTCCAAATAAATGTGTTTTTCTTACTTTCTTTCAGCTTTCAGTACTTCCTCTCAGACGTACGGCCCCTCCGTACGTCTCGTCTCGCTGTGTTAAGAACGGTCACAGACCGACAGAAACTGAAAGTTTTATTGGGTTTTTCTATAAATTTCTCAGTAGCTGTCCACGCAGAAACAAATAAAAAGATGGTGATATATGAGTTTTTACTTGAACAAAGTTGAGTTATATACTGGTTTCTAACACTTACGCGAATATTAGACATTTAAATAAAACTACTTTTTACGGATTTTATCGCGTTATATTTATATTTTTAATTCTACGAGACCATGGATGCTGTAAAGGATCCGAAACGTCGGGAATTAAAAATATCAATATAACGCGATAAAATCCGTAAAAAGTAGTTTTATTTCAAAGTTGAGTTAGTTAACAAAAATAATAATTTTTAAGCGGGAAGACATGGCGATAGTGATCATAGAATATAAATAGTGATGCAGTGCAGTGGTTGTCACAGACGATAGTAACATTTAGTTTCTGTCTATGACTGAATGAAAGTAGTATAATGAAACAGTCGACAGGCGGCGTAAACTGAGTCGACAGTAGCAACTTGGCGTTTAGATTTGTGTATGGTTAATCTCCCTAAGACATGGGATCTAAAATATACCGACGAAATAAGGTTGCATATTTGAACACCTATGTCTAACCTTTGAGGGAATACAAGCGGCGCTCGCGACGGTTTCCCGTCTTACGATGTCATTTTACAAATTAAATTATGTTTTTCCTTTCAGTGAATTTGGGTCGACCTATAACAGCAATGAAACCAGCATCAAGTCTGATCTACATCTATGGAACACGAAGATATCGCGTTTAATGTGACACTGCATCGAAGGTTCCGGATCAAAGATAGTCTACTATTAACAGCTGTAGCAAAATTAAGAATAAAAATATTAAAAAGTAATGTTTTTTGTTTATTATGATCTTACTAAAGAAACCCCAGTTCCAAGAATGTTTGGATTAATTTAAATAGATGGAGATGAGGAATGATGGCTGATCCGTGTGTTATACTCGTGAACGGGTGCTGCTTGTGGTGGCTGGTTGACTTGCTGGCTATCGTGTCTTAAATATATATTTTTTACAAGCTTTTATTCAACTTGCAATGTATGTTTGTGCGGATGGATCATTGAAACTCAATTTTGAAGCAGATATCTTCAACCGATTCAGCTAATTTTGTTTTGTTTTCACTCACGTGTTGCCCGAGGTACCTTGTTATCATGCATAGTATTATTATCATTGCTCTTGTAAACCGGTTTACCGCTTCTAAAACTGTATAAGAGGACGCTCACAACCATTATAATAATGCTTGAGTATTAACTTCGATGACATAATATAATGTATGTGCTAAGCTAGCTAACATGTAGGTATTCCAAGCAAAAATGAACATAATTTTTACCAATGTAAATTGTAATGCCTTACTCAATTCTCTATTGCATTCCATAATGTGTACATTAGTTGGTAGGTATGTTAAACATTGGATCAATTATGGACCCTGTCGGGCACAGCAAAGATATTTTAAATAGGAGAGAGGATGAAGGTGCTCTTTGTCAAATAAAATAAGAACTATAGACCTTAGCAACCTTAACCTTAGCAAAAGGAACAGACAGAAATGTATCTTCCTGTATTTTTTAGGCATTTTCCATGCAAAGATTATTAAGTTATTTTAGTGAAGGAAAAATACGACCGCGGGCAGAATTCGAACCTGCGTCTTCTGGCCACCCGCCACCCGCCATGTCGAACATCACTAACGTCGCCTCAAAGACGTAAATTAAAAATGTGAAGGCAAATTTCGACATGGCGGGTGGGAGTCGCGGTAGCTTAGCGGTCATAGCGTCTGGTGTACTTAACCAGAAGATGCTGGTTCGAATCCTGCCCGCGGTCGTATTTTTCCTTCACTAAAATAACTAGACAGAAATGTGTTGGTGGGGACTTTGTTGCGATGCTTCTTATTCCCAGCTAAACCACTAGGAGGCAGCGAAGGGCGGCAGTTTTTAGGGCTATCTATAATGTAATCTTGAAAAAATGTTTTTGACTTTATAGAGAAAAGTTGAACGGTTTGGAAGAAAGGCGCGAAGTTATTTGTCATCATACTACGACCGTTCATCATCATCATCATCAACCCATATATTGTCCCACTGCTGGGCTGTCCTCTCAGAATGAGAGGGATAAGACTGTAAGTCCACCACGCTAGCCTACTGCGGGTTAGGACACGCCCTCGAGAAATCTCGCAGACATGCAGGTTTCCCTGCATGTCTGCGATTTTCTCGTTAGCGTGGCACAATGTTTTCCTTCGCGCGTAATAATTAAGTTTTACGCCTTTTACGACGTCGCCTGGAGACGTAAAATGTGGAAGAGAAATTCGACATCACAGGCAGTGGTCTTGGTAGCTTAGTTGGTAAAGCGTCTGGTGTACGTAACCAGGGAGACGCATGTTCGAACCCTGCCTGAGATCGATTTTCTTTCACTAGAAATTTTCTATTATTTTTTTAAATATCTTTGTGAACTAAGTATTAGTTAGTTATTATCGTCGACCCTTAGCAGTGGGTTAAAGCGGGTGAAACCGCAGAGTATATCTAGTTTTACAAAAAATAAATAAATAAAAATGGCGGCTCAAGCAATGCATTATCTCCCAGTAAAGTATTAACTAGACAAAGATCTTGATTTGCATGCATTATGTATTACGGAAGACATATTAATTAAGATGAATAGATAGGTAAGTTCATCTCGTATACAGGTTGTGTTTTAAATTAGTAGTTTTCAAAGTTGCTTTAAGAGGATAGTATCCGCTTCGCGCCCCATACAAACGCAGTTTGGCCCTTGCTTGAATTTTAAACAATGAAAGTCATTGAAATTTTGCAGTAACAATCTTATCATTAATACACGTGTTTCTGTAATATAAAATTTCATTTTAATATACGGTTAAAAAGTTACACGAGCTCAAAGATTGGCAATTTTCGTTGAAAAACGGCCCAACTTTATGCTAGTATTTCTCGACAATGTATCAATACAGAAACATTCTGATTCGAAGGAAACCCAGATAATATAGTGAATATTTTTTTACAAGATTTTTTTTTTACATATTAGCAATATTATAGGAGTAATCTCCAAAATTCGGAACATACGAAATACGCGTGAAAATGTTGTTGTTTCTCCTCTCGGGCACGCGTTCGCATCGCGAGGGATAGAGACAGCGACAACTGTGCAACATTGTTGCGTTCGCGAGGGACACTCCTCTTAAGGGTCCGGCGGACGTCGAATTGCCCATACAAACGTAATTCGAACATAATTCGAAATTCTTACATAATTTTATTAAATTACTGTATTATTCGGATTCGGGTGCCATTAATCTAGGTGTACAGATTTTGATTACGTCCTAAATACTTCACTGGAAATAAATGTAAGCGAATGTAATTCTTGATTTTTTGACGAAGTTTCGACTGGTTTTCCGGTCTCTTATTCAATATTAAAAACAACAATATTTACACGGTTCTAATTCGTGGAACCTAGCTTATATTATCAATTTTCAGAATAACATCAGGAAATTTGAATAATAATAACTTTTCATTCATAAATGAACGATTTACGGCACGCGACGCAATTTCGATCAAATTTTGAAGCAAAGTAATGCTATCTCATGCGTTCTAAGCGAGGGGTGTGGCCTCCTGCCGGCCGTGGCCGCGTCGTGCGCTCGCTTTTAAATCTACCTACAGTCGATGTTTCATTGTATCTTGTACGAATGCGAATGTGACGTGTTTGTTTTTAAATCGATTATTTATTACCTGACCTTATATGTAAGCTGACCCCTTATTGTACGAAAGTCTATACAATGCGAGGTCAACTTATACTGGATATGTATAACAGGCTATATCTAAAGCACCAGTACAAGCTGACCGCTTATTGGACGGAAAGTCTATACAATGCAAGGTCAGGTTATACTGGATATGTATACCAAGCCATACCTAAATCACCAGTACAAGCTGACCGCTTATTGAACGGATTTGTGTTGATTTTAAAGTATCTTGGGTTGCTATTTATGAAAGTGGCAGTAATTTTGTAATCCAAGATGGCGGACATTATTTATATAGAGAAATTGATATGGGTGTCAATTTCGAGGTTTATCAGGATGCAAATTACGAAAATGACATTAATTTTGAAATCCAAGATGGTGGACATTATTTTTCTGAATAAATTGATATGGGTGTCAATTTCAAGGTTTATCGGGTTGCAAATTACGAAAATGACATTAATTTTGAAATCCAAGATGGCGGACATTATTTTTCTGAATAAATTGATATGGGTGGCAATTTCAAGGTTTATCGGGTTGCAAATTACGAAAATGACATTAATTTTAAAATCCAAGATGGCGGACATTATTTTTCTGAATAAATTGATATGGGTGGCAACTTCAAGGTTTATCGGGTTGCAAATTACGAAAATGACATTAATTTTGAAATCCAAGATGGCGGACATTATTTTTCTGAATAAATTGATATGGGTGGCAACTTCAAGGTTTATCGGGTTGCAAATTACGAAAATGACATTAATTTTGAAATCCAAGATGGCGGACATTATTTTTCTGAATAAATTGATATGGGTGTCAATTTCAAAGTTTGCCGGAGTGCTGATTATGATAATGACATTAATTTTGAAAACCAAGATGGCAGACATTATTTTTCATAATAAATTGATATGGGTCTCAATTTTAAGATTTATCGGGATGCTAATTACGAAAATGACATCAATTTTAGAATCCAAGGTGGCGGACATTATTTTTCTAAATAAATTGATATGGGTGTCACTATCAAGGTTTCCCAGAGTGCTGATTCCGAAAATGACAATAATTTTGTAATCCAACGGACATTATTTATATAAAAAAATTGATATGGGTCATATGGGTGTCAATTTCGAGGAACCTAAGTATATTGGAGTGCTGAGTATAAAAATGAAATTATTTTTAAATCCAAGATGGTGCAAATTATTTTTCTAAATAAATTCATATGGTTGTCAATTCAAAAAAAATGTTAATTACATTATTATTTTTATTATTTTTTAATTAATGTATTTTTTTATTTAGCACTCCGGGAAACAATTCAATAGACATCCATATAAATTTATTTACCTACGTAGGTACCCACTTTACCCTGGCTAACAAAGAATAGAAACAGGTGTCATTATATCCGTCTGGAGTGGACGTCTGGTCTATAATCTTTGGTCATGAAATCTATGGAGCATATTTCTTTTCTAAAATAGTAAGAAATAAAGAAATATACCATCACGCCTGTATTCCCCGAAGGATTAGGCAAAGGTGTACTTATGTTCACCCACACTTCGCCGGTATGTTTAGGTTCCAAGTAACAGGGGGCGAGCCTATTGCAATTAACCGGGCACAAATCCAGACTCCGAGCTGCTACTGAGTATTTCATAGAAAACCCAATAAAACTGCTCGACCAGGGGATCGTACCCAGGACCTCTAGCGTAGCAGTCGCGCTCAGGACCACTAGGTAGACTAATGAGGTAGTCGGAAAGAAAGAAAGAAAGTTTATTCTTTGTCACAACACGAGACAAAACTAATAAAAATAAATAGATGAAGGTAGCAGACGTTGTTAATGTTTTCAATAAAAAAAGCCAATTGGCGTGGGAATTTCCCAGAACGCATTTCTGGGAAATTCCCACGGGTGTGACTGTGTGAGAAAAACGTGATGAACACGAATAAAACTGGCACTAGGCACATAGTAGGTACCTGCCTAATCGTTGAATTTGAAAACCGCGAAACGTACGTAGGAAGTCAAGGAAGTGGGTAGGTAGGTATGAGATAACTGGCGACCTGAGTCTCGTAGAGGAATTTCTTAAAAATGCATTCCTATTCTCAATATTGTCTACCATCTTATCAAAAAAAAATTCAAATATATCACATTTATTGAACATGTCATAAATTATTACAAATATAAGAAAATTAAATTCTCGGTTCCAAACGCTGAGATGCCTATAAGTCGCTAGGTATGAATGTTCCGGCTACGCCCACATTATTTCGACTGAGAGAGCAATATTAAAGACGATTTTTACACTCGCCGCGTATCGGAGTTGCCGGCTTCGTCCGCCGGCCTCTTAAGGAAATAATGATATTTTTAGACAAGTTTTTTTACGTGCTGTTTTATAGAAAGGTTATCTATACTTTCTATACTAATATTATAAAGCTGAAGAGTTTGTTTGTTTGTCTCAGGAACTACGGGTCCGATTTGAAAAATTATTTCAGTGTTAGATAGCACATTTATCGAGGAAGGCTATAGGCTATATATCATCACGCTAAGACCAATAGGAGTAGGAGTATGAATGAAAAATGTTGCAAAAACGGGAAAAAATTAAATGCAGAAAAGCCGAGAACCCACGCGGGCGAAGCCGTGGGCGGGAAGCTAGTATATATTATAAAGAGGTAAAGTTTGTGAGTTTGTGACGTTGTAGGGGGTAATCTCTGGATCTACTGAACCGATTTTAAAAATTCTTTCACCAATCGAAAGCTACATTATTCCTGAGTGACATAGGCTATATATTATCCCGTAAAATGAAACGAAACGTATAGCCCACGCGGGCGAAGCCGCGGGCGGAAAGCTAGTTCTAGTATAAATTTAAATAAGTACATCATGTAGCTATAAAAACCTCGAAGAATATCAATTAATGTTGATCACGATGTTTCATAACCACTTACATAAAAACGAAGTATAATAAATAGTATTTATAGCAGAAGTCTGGTTGAATAATAAAACATTATTGTGTAGAATCTCTGGCAGCGTAGATACTTGTAATTAAAAAAAAAACCAATAAAATGAAGATATTTTTTATGTTATTCTTGTTTTTTATATTCGCTGCCGCTAGTGTAAAGGAGATATCCCAAGGTAAATCACTAGATATTATAAAGCAAAGTCCCGCTCTACGTCTGTCTGTCTGTTCGCGATAAACTCAAAAACTGCTAAACAGATTTTCCCTCAAATTCTTCCTATGGATCTGCAGAATATTTGGCATTGCGTTGTTACCAGATAAACGTAGCAGCAGAGTTCTCATTCTAAAAAGGTTTTTTTAAAAGACAATATACCATCACGCCTGATTTCCCCAAAGGCAAAGATGTACTTACAGAGTGTATAAACACAGTTCGCCGGTACGTTTAGGTCTTATGGAATAGAGCCTAATTGCCAATTTAGGGCCTATACACACCACGTTTTTTAAACGCGTCCATGACGCGCGTTTAAAAAACGTGGTGTCCATAGGCCCTTAGAGGCACATATCTAAAACTCCGAGCTGCTACTAAGAATTTCATAGAAAAACTTCATAAATTCTTAGCTCGAACCCAAGACCTAAAGCGTAATAGTCACGCTCAGGACAACTAGACTTAAGAGGTAGTTTCAAAAGACGTTTTTTTTATTTTCAGACCTACTGCCTCCGGATATAGATGCAAGCGTCGCGTCCTATGCAACCCCATCTACATCTCAGCCTCAAGCGAAGACACAGTAGACATTTACAACTCCCGGATATCCGGAACAAAATGTGAATGGAAGTATGTATTTTTTTAATTGAAGTTGAAGAAAGAAAAATACAGATGAATAGATAACTTACTCCGTTTTTAAGTCGGTTAAAGATATAGATGACGATATATGTATAAAAGGATAAACATGGGTAGAATTCATTTATTATATCGCTATTACACAACTATGAGGAAAAATATCACAAAATATAAATCTAGAATTTAAATACATTGCAAGCAAGGTTTTTTTTTTACAAGTATTTAATAGGTTTATAATCAATAAACGAACGTAATATATTGATATTGTGGCATATCCTAAGAGGATTCCAAGCTGGTAATACCTACCTAAGTGAAACAACAAAAATGAAGTTTTCGTATATATTATTTCTGATTTTTGTCTTCGCCGCAGCATTGGCTAAGGATTACCCAAAGGGTACGTTTTTTATATATTATATTTTATTCCTGCCTCATAAGTCTAGTGGCCTTAAGAGCGACTGCTACGCTAGAGGTCCTGGGTTCGATTCCCAGGTCGAGCAGTGTTATTGGGTTTTTTTATGAAATTCTCACCAGTGGTGTGGTGGCTGTGGGTGTACGGTGGCCAGCACATCACCACAAAATGACAATTTTTCTCAGTTGATTTTGAACTTAACAGTTTATACTTTAAGGTTTAAATGATGTGCTGGTGACTGTACATTAGTACACCTCTGCCTTACCCTTCGGAGAATACAGTCGTGATGGTATGGTATATTTTATTTATTTACTAGCGGTTGATCGCGGTCTAACCAACGTCCTTAAATGATTTACTTAATATAACACGGCTTCTAGGCAGGCGTATCAACATGAAACTTGAGACAGATTTTAAGTTAGACCCCCAGCAATACAACTGTGAACCTCATCGAATTTCGTGCAGTAGTTTTTGCGCGATGCGTGTACAAATATACAGACTCACTGGCGATTAATCCAAAAATTTTCTTCTGTTGCTCTAAAAAAGACGCCGAAAATTTTTTTTGTTAAATATTTATAATGTACAGACATCGGCCTAAAGGTGTTATTGGTGTTTTTCTATAAATTTCTCAGTAAATCGGAGTTTGGACTAGTGCCAGGTACTTAACGGCAATAAGTAGGCTTGCAATGCAATGTAAGTAATAGGATAATTGGCGTGATGGTATGTTTTTTTTTTTTTTTTCTTTTTTTTTTTTTTTTTTTTATGGTATAACTCTGCAAACGAGCAGGCGAGCTACCTGATGGTAAGTAGTCATCGCCGCCCATGGACATCTGCAAAACCAGAGAAGTTGCAGATGCGTTGCCGAGCCTATTTAGGGAAAGGGAGGGGAAGGAGAAAAGGAGAAGGGGATTGAGGGAGGAATTGGGCCTCCGGCCCTCTCGCTCACCGAACGAAGCGCAGTAGCGAAACGCTACTACTCGGACGTCGGTCTTCTGCGAGAGTGTGGTACTTCCCCGGTCAAGCCGGCCCATTCATGCTGCGAACAGCGTGGCCCTACCACAACAAGTTTGTTTGTTTTACAACATGTTTGAAGGCGGTTTAATTTTTTTTCAAATTTATTATCTTTCAGAATTAACAACTCGGCCTCCCGGTCGAACGAGGCCACCTGCACCGCCTCCATATCTGCCTGCTTCGGTCATCACGAAGTTATACAACCAAATGTTTTGAAAGAAACAGACATAAATAAAAAAATACAAAAACCCTCGACAATTGCATTATATCTAGACAGATTTCCATCCATGTTTTGATTCCAGCAATGTTTGCTAAGATTCATCGTCATCATCAACCCATTACATTGTCCCACTGCTGGGCACGAGTCTCATCTCAGTACGAGATGGATTAGGCTATAGTCCGCCACGCTAGTCTACTGCGGGTTGGCAGACTTCACACGCCGTCAAGAAAATCTCTCAGGCATGCAGGTTTCCTCACGATGTTTTCCTTCACCGTTTAAGCGCGTAATAATTAATTATTAATACGCACATGACTTCGAAAAGTCAGAGGTGCGTGCCTTGGATTAGAACTCGAGACCTTTGACTTTGCAATGCAATGGTCATTTCACTAGGCTATCACTGCACTATGCACTTAGATGCAGACTAAATCACCTCTCAAAAAAAACAGAATCAAAATCGGTTCATCCGTTCGGGAGCTACGATGCCACAGACAGACACGTCAAACTTATCACACCCCGTCGTTTTTGAGTTGAGGGTTAAAAAAGGTAATCATCGCTATCGCGAGTTGTGGTGGGTTACATCAAGGTCACTTTAAAATAATTATTTTTTTGAAAATTGTTATGTAAATATAAATTTGATTCCAGAGGAATAGTTTAATATGGCCATTTTAACCCTAGCCAATCGTCACATGAATCATCCCCTTGGTATAGAGGAATGATTGATATGTTTCATAATCCTCCGTAAGCTAATAAGAATGTTTGAGGAAATTCCATTTTAAAATATAAGGTTGCGCATCCATTATGCGGAACGTTCGTTATAAGTTCGACCTAAGCTAAGCAAAGTTATGTGGGGTAACTATTTCCAATTATCATAGTTTGTTGAGGGGCTCGTAACTAAGTAATAACTACCTTAACTATCGGTACAATGACTGCCAAGTCAATATCCCACATGTCGACAATCTCATGAGCCAAGTCAAGATATTTAATTTGCTTATCTTTCTCGGCTTTCACGAGATTCTCGTCATGCGGAACACTGACATCAATAATCATTGCACGGCGCTCTGGTCGATCTATTACCACTATATCAGGTTTATTAGCGATAATAGTCCTGTCAGTGATAATAGATCGGTAATAATAATATTTGTCCGGACACGAGTGTAAAAAGCCGAAATCTGGTAACCCCTCCCCATAACCAAAATAAATAAATTTAAGGCTAAACGACGCGGGCTAAAGGCCTTGGCCGTGAAATTCAATTTTTTCTTGGTGTCTCACAAATTATTCAGCTACATAATATCACATACTAGGTACATGACAGTCATGTCATGATGCACAATTGAGTATTAAAACTTTTGCTTAAAAATTGCGTATCGTAGGAGTGAGAGAGAGAGAGAGAGAGAGAAAGAGAAAGAGAGAGAGAGAGAGAGAGAGAGAGAGAGAGAGATTTAGGTTAAATTGTCTTTTTTGGCCGAGTCCTCAATTATACACGAAATCGTCTACGATAACAATTTCTAATAATGTTATACATTCGAATAAGTTATTGTTGATGTCGCAATTTCGACTGCCATGAACCTAGAATATGGTATATCCGAGCAATTTGCGAAAAACCAAAAAAAAGGAATATCGCGTCCAAGGCTGAACATTTAGCTTTAAGACACACATTTACAATGTTGGTACTGTATCCTGTTATTTCAAAGGCGATGGCCAAGCGAGCTATTAACAATGTTCCATAGGCTTCGCCCGCAGAGTCGGGACGCAGCTTAAAAAATGTTATAAAATACTTGGAAAGGAATATTCATATATAAACAAGGTAAAATCCGACTTAAAAACATATTTTTCTGAGATTTCTTGGGGAAACCACGTATACATTTACAAACATGAAGATCTTATATATTTTGTTTCTTTATTTTGTGTTCGCCGCTGCGCAGGCGCTGAAGCGCAATGGTAAGTATTATAATAATTTAAGTATCCTACTGTTCAACTGCCTCTTTAATCTAGTTGTTGTGAACGCGTTTGCTCCTCTAGAGGTCTTAGGTTTTATTCCCAAGTCGAGCAGTGTTTCTAGTTTTTTTTTAAACATTCTAAGTAGCATCACCTCACCAGACTGTCTCATGAGACTAGTGGTCCCAAGCGCGACTGCTACGCTAGAGGTCGACTAAAATATTGTTGGGTTATTCTATGAAATTCTCACCTCATATATACAACCACTATAATTCATTTTAAATTTATTTGAAAAAATAAGACATGGTCGACCCCCTTTCCCCTTAAATCGCCTTACTTAATAAATCAATGGCACCTAAATGATTCTATTCATAGTAAACCATCATCATATCAGCCAAATGAAGTCCACTGCTGAACGAAGGCCTCCCCCATAGACTTCCACAACGACCGGTTATATGCCGCCTGCATCCAAGGACTCCCGGCGACCTTTACCAGGTCGTCTGTCCATCTTGTTGGAGGTCGTCCCACACTGCGTTTTCCAGTGCGGGGTCTCCACTCGAGAACCTTTTTGCCCCAACGGCCATCAGTTCTACGAGCTAAGTGCCCCGCCCACTGCCATTTAAGCTTGCTAGTCCTTTGAGCTATGTCGACAACATTAGTTGTTCTATGGATGTCCTCATTTCTGATTTGGTCGCGTAGAGAAATTCCAAGCATAGCTCTCTCCATAGCTCGCTGAGTGACCTTGGGCTTGCTTATGAGGCCCATAGTGAGAGACCACGTCTCTGTGCCATAGGTCACGTACTGGTTAAGGACTTTTCTCTTAAGGCACTCCGGTATTCATGACGAAAAGACGCTGCGAAGCTTTCCGAACGCTGCCCAGCCGAGTCAGATCGTGATAATAGTACAATAAGGTTCAATTTTGACTATTATTGTTTCAGGTACTTTCCGTTTGCCGCCTAGATTGCATGTAGGAGGTCAGCTACCCGGTTCACGGTTCATTGCTCTATACAAGGGACCAACCAATAATGGTTAAGAACTTTTTGAACGGCCAACATACCAACTGTTTTTTGACGGTTCAAACTTTTGGTTTCAAATACTTAGTCATACTGACTGCCTCGTTGGTCTAGTGGTCCCAATCGCGACTGCTACGCTAGAGGTCTTGGGTTCGATCCCCAGGTCGAGCAAAGTGTTATTGAGTTTTTCTATGAAATTCTCAGTAGCAGCTCGGAGCCTGGATTTGTGCCCGGTGAATGGTAATAGGCTCGCCCCCTATTACATGGGACCCAAACATGCCGGCAAAGTGTGGGTGTACATTAAGTGCACCTCTGCCTAACCCTTCGGGGAATACAGGCGTGATGGTATGTATACTTAGTCATAGTATTTGAAACCAAAGTTAGAACTAATTAGAGATCGAAATAGATATATTATATTTACCTAATCTTCAATTAATTGAACTTTATTTATCGTCACAAATAATTTATTTGAAAAAAAAAATTGTCATTTTTCGGTTCTGTACATATTCATATTCATATTCATTTATTTTGCACTCATGTTGTTTACATATTGGTATAGGTACTTATATAATACTGGTGGTATCAAACATGAACCCTGTTAGGGCACAGCAAACATCCTTATATAGTTATATTAATTACATTCTCTAAAAGTTTTAAATCTAATTGAAAATTTTACAACATAACATCGCTAATTCTATGTTTATGGGTACTATAAATTTATTCCAAATGTCCTTAGCTTAATTTACAATAAATTCTAAATGCCGTAACGATAAGTTAATATATTATTTCTATTTATTATATTATATTTATGTCTGTGTTATATTATACGAGTATTGACTGTTAATTATTATTATATTTACAATTTTTTGTCTAATATATGTATATTATAATTTTATATTATTTTTCATTTTTATCTATTAGAAATTCTTTTAGGCTATAGTAGCATTTTAATGTTAAATATTTTTGTAGTTCGTTTTTGAATTTATTTTCGCTTTCTATGTTTTTTTATTTTATCTGGAATTTTATTGAATATTTTTACACACATTACCAATGGTACTGAATGGAATAAAGATAGTTGTGATCTCGGCAGGGCTAGTTTATTTTGGTATCGTAAGTTTCTTTTCTGCGGACGTTGATCTTTTGCTAATGGAAATAGTGAGGAATGTTTTTTTACAAATTTACATATCTCTAGGATATATATGCAGGTTAAAGTGAGGAGTTTGTGTTTAACGAAGAGAGGTTTGCAACTTTCCATAGGATCTGTGATATTTGCAAGGATTCTGACGCACTTTTTTTGTAAGATAAATAATCTTGCTACGTCTACACTGTTTCCCCATACCACAATTCCGTAACGGCTACAGGTCAAGCTATACAAAACTAGTTTAAGCTGATCTCTCATTGTAAAGGATTTGTACGTATAAGAGGCCCAAATGTAAACGGGGTTTGTACAGGTTGACGTGTAGCCGTGCGTCCCAAAATTGTTTCAAATTCAAGTGTTTTGTTTTGAAAAGTATGTAAAATAAAATTAAGTTGGCATTACTGGAGATTTAAAAATTATGAATTATTTATGGACGTTATTATCCTAATCCTATCCTATCTCTGGTTAATAATAATAATATTAAGTCTACTATTTCATTACACAATCGTAATTCAAAAATTTCAGAACTGCTTTGTCTACCAAAGCTGTCCAAAACCATTAAATTTGAAAATAAATAAACCAAACCTTTTTTGGACCAAATTTTTATTTGATTTGTAATAAATTCTGTTTTGTGCGATTTGTTTTATTAATTGCCTCGGTAGTCTAGTGGTCCCTAACGCGATTGCTACGCTAGAGGTCCTGGGTTCGGTTCCCAGGTCAAGCAGTAATATAGAGTTTTTCTATGAAATTCTCTGGCAATATTATCGCAGTCGCACCCTATTACGTGGGACCTGAGCATACATGTGAAGTGTAGGTGTACATAAGTACACCGCTGCCGTACCCTTCGGGGAATACAGGCGCGATGGTATGTTATATGTTTATAACCCAATAACACTGTTTTACCCCGCAATCGGGAACAGAAGAACAGAACTTCTAGCCGCAAGTACGACCTGCAGTCTAATGTTTAACTCTTTAAGTGCTAGACACTTAGACACAATGGAAAATCTCAATCATATTTTTTTTGTTTTAAGTATTGTACCGTCCGTTACAAACATGTGCGGTCGAAAGAGAGTTATGCATACAGGCAGCTCATCTATCACATAGATATAAATAACATTTATCCGCCACAGGGAGTCATATGTTTAAACGCATGTAAAGCATATGCTGCGTAGATCGCAGTGTCGCTTAACATCAGGCGAACTGGTGCTCAAGCGTAGACCTATCAAGATCAGCGTTTTGACATATGTGTGCTGTAGGTATTTTTGTCAAAACACATTATTATGTAGGCAGTGTCTTTGCAGTAGTAGTGCCTCGCTGGCATATCTACATGTCAGCATGAATGGGTCGGCACGACCGGGGTAGATACTACCCTCCCACAGAATATCGACGTCAAATAGCAGTTGCGTTTCGTACTGGTGAGTGTCAAGTACCGGAGGCCCAAATCCTCCCTTAGCCCCCTTCTCGTTTTATCCTTCCCCTCTGTAGGTGCCAGGATAAGGGAATCGAAATGAGGAACACAGGTTGCGAGCCAAAACCGACGAGAGAGCGCGAGCCGTGACCGGCCGTTCTCTGAGGAGCGTTGTGAAGCACTGAAAGGCTCTGGATCGTTCGGAAACAAGTGGCCTTTCAAATTATTCTAGAACGATTCTAGAATAAATCTGACATGTTGTGGCTGTGTGCCAGGCTATCGCTCCCTAATGCTGTATTTATTTTTAATAAAATACTAAAAACTCCTTTATTTATTTACATAAAACCTTATGTAAAAATATATTATTAGTTCCGCGCGTCGACCACTCTGTAGCGGTGCCACGCGTCGCCAATACCCTCCCTTTTACTTAAATAGGCTCGGCAACGCATCTGCAACTCCTTTGGTATTGCATATCCATGGGCGGCGATGACTACTTACCATCTGGTGGCTTGCCTGATCTTTTACTGAGTTATTGCATAAAAAAAAAGTTAGCTGTCCGTATGCCCAACTCTTTTGTCGTCTAAAAGATTACGACTTAAATATAAAAACTAGATTGCGACCTATAATAGTAATAAAAACGCGTACACGTAACTAAAGTAGTAAATTTATATTCAGTACTTCGAGAAAAATGCTGCTTTGAGGAAATAAAAACTGGAATAATTAATTGTAGAACACACGAATACCTTTTATTTTTTTCATAAAGGTTCACTGCATACAATGCACTATTTTGCGAAAGTATTGCTATGAATTTGTTGTTATTAAATATTTATTATTAAACTAGCTTTCCGCCCGCAGCTTCGCCCGCGTGGACAACACGATTTTGGCAGTGTAGGTTTTTCCATAACAACATGTATATTTGTTATTAAATGAGCAGCATTCGTGTTCTAATAGATAGAGCGATGATCTATCATTCTGGAGGTCTCGTAGGATCTATTTCCACAGGGTGGAACAAATAGTGGTAGACCACTTTGCTCATTGGTGCTTTTTCTGTCTGGTGCCAAAATGACCATACTGCAATTAATACTGACTCTGTAACAGGCAAAGTAGAATTGCCATGTAAGAAGCAATCTTCTCTTAATTCCAGCCTGCTATTCTTAATGTCTCACCCTGTTTTTTTATGGTCATTGCAAAGCAGATCTTAAGAGGGAAATGTAATCGTTCTCAAAAACAGTCGGATGGTATCAGTGCTATTTCATTAGGTATGAAAAGTGATTCCCCCAAGTACAACCAGTAATGACAGTGGCCTCTTTAATATATTTGTGCAATGCTGTTACTCGCAGTCTAGTCCCGTTACATAGTTAAGGTGGTTTAATGAGACGCAGCATCATTAAAGATGTCCTAAGGAGGGTTACACTGTTAAGGAACTCCACATGTTAGTAATCTGCTTCATCCGCTTGTAGCACTGAATCGACAAACCTATACTCAATTTCTGAGCCCTCCAACGACTTAGGAAGTATGTAATTAATAGCAACTGCACTTTTTTTCGGAATCGGTATTGCACGTTTGCACAGCCAATCTATAGGCTTGTTTGTATATTAGAAAAATCAGGATACACTCTATTAGACCTATCAAAACAACCCGTCACTATTGTATCCAGCAGAGATGGTACATATATTTTCCTTTTGAATTCAGGATCATCTCCATTTTCTATCTTAACCAATAGTTCTGAAAACTTTGTAACAGACGTATCTCTCTCATATTTCTTTTTACAGATAATCCTTATGTTGGGCTATAGGTATCCCGATGTTGAGGATGCTCTGATTTCGTCTGCTCGTGTTCCTCTAGGTATAACGGAATCTGACAGCATTCCCCTGCCTGCAACACAGTAACTTCAACAATCACTATTGCTGCCTCTGACATCTTTAAGAATTTATTGTGTGCTTCGATTCCACCTTTGTGTGCCATAATATTCTCATCTCATACTATAAGTGTGCGATTTCGGAGAACTTGAGCCATGTCACTCTGCTAAGATATTATTGCACAACGGAGTTTCGACATGGATGAAACTAAGCGGAAGTTTTAAAGACAGCGTGAGCCATTTTCCCACATTCCAAAAGAGTAGGTGCTATTCGAGATGAAGCTACAGTTAAAGCAATGCCCCGATTACTTTGTACTTTAGTTAGCCAAAAGTAAGTGCCGTACACAACATGGTTGGCTAAATAATAATATGTGTAACTTTGGTATGATTTTCGAATAATGTGATTCGCGTATTCATTTATTTTTAGAATGGAATACATAACTTAAAGTAATAATAAAAAAGCAGATTTCTTTATTTGCACTTTACATAAAGGGCCAGTTACTCTTTTTACGCGGCTAAGGGGTGAAATTAAAAAACGCCCTTAAATACGTGTTGCTTTAATTGTATTGTAGAGCTTACATCCTGTAATTTTGATAATAAACAATTTATTATTAGTACAAACTTTAACACCCCTTTTTACCCCTTTAAGGGCTGAAATTTAAAAAATCCAAAAATACGTGATTCTTTTATTATATTGAAAAGCATAAATATTGAATTTCAAGTAATTCTGATAAAAAACGAAAAAAAAACTATACAAAATTTAACACCCCTTTTTACCCATTCAAGGGACGAAATTAAAAAAATCCAAAAACACGTATTTCTTTAATTATGTTTAAGAGCTTAAATATTGAATTTCAAGTAATTTTGATAATAAACAAAAAAAAATCCATACAAACTTTAACACCCCTTTTTACCCATTTAAGGGATGAAATTTAAAAAATCTTTAAGAACATGTTTTATTATTTTGTATTTAAAGGCTAAATACCAAATTTCATTAAATTCAAATTAGAAATGACAGAGTTTCATACAAACTTTAAACCTCCCTTTCACCCCTTTAGGGGATGAATTTCGAAAAATCCTTTCTTAAATGACGCCTAGAGTATAAAAGCAATATCCTCACAAAATTTCAAACTTCTATCATTAGTGGTTTTGGCTGGGCGATGATATGTCAGTCGGGACATTGCCTTTTATATATATAGATAAATGTCTAGTCTTGGTATATGCTTTGAAGTAAAATTAGTTATTACGGATTTAATCGCGTTATATTGGTATTATTTAATTCCGGTATTAATTCTTTGCTCTCGCAGTCTATATTACGATACGATGATACGGAGAGCTCATTCTACGTGACCGGATCAAATAATTATTAACAAAATGTAGGGTAGCTGTTGGTAATTTTGACATTAGAACGACCAACACCTCGGTCCACCCGCGACCATGGATGCTGTAAAGGATCCAAAACATCGGGAATTAAATAATAAATACCGCGATAAAATCCGTAAAAAGTTGTTTTATTTCAATCTATACTAATATTATAAAGCTGAAGAGTTTGTTTGTTTGTTTACTTGAACGCTGTAATCTCAGGAACTACAGGCCCGAATTGAAAAATTCTTTCAGTGTAAGATAGCCCATTTATCGAGGAAGGTTTTAGGCTATATATCATCAGGCTAAGACCAATAGGAGCGGAGCATAAATGAAAAATGTTGCAAAAACGGGAAAAATTTAAATGCAAAAAGCCGAGAAACCACGCGGGCATAGCCGTGGGCGGAAAGCTAGTGTCTAATATTCGCGTTAGTTTTAGAAACCAGTTTGTTATAGGTTTATAAAATTCAATTTAATTCTAATTTCACATCCTAAATGCATTTAATTCTACTTTCGGTTTGTTTTATATTACTGCATAATGTGGTCTCGTGTAATTGAGGAAACACAAGAAATATCTGTTATTGTAAACACTACTTGGCACGTAAGATGTATTCTTTATTGGAAATCCTAATATAATAAAATATGTATGGTAGGTATACAAATTATTTGTGTAGGACCATAAACAAGTTGAGTTATACAAGGTCAGTTTTAGTATATGCGAAACACGAAACACGAAACACGTGGAACGTGGAAGAGAAATTCGACATCACAGGCAGTGGTCTCGGTAGCTTAGTTGGCAAAGCGTCTGGTGTACTTAACCAGAGAGACGCAGGTTCAAACCCTGCCTGAGATCGAATTTTTCTTTCATTAGAAATTTTCTTTAACTAGAAAATTCAGTTCTTTGTGAAAATTTCGCAATATTTAATGCTAAAAAATAATAAAAAATAAGCATAATACGGTTAGGCAACATCGTTCGACATTGAACTACCTGTAAAGGCAGTCGTGTTGGTTGGAAGACATAGTAATGTCTCCAATAGATGGTGCTGACGTCACCTCAAGACGTAGAATGTGGAAGAGAAATTCGACATCACAGGCAGTGGTCTCGGTAGCTTAGTTGGCAAAGCGTCTGGTGTACTTAACCAGAGAGACGCAGGTTCAAACCCTGCCTGAGATCGAATTTTTCTTTCATTAGAAATTTTCTTTAACTAGAAAATTCAGTTCTTTGTGAAAATTTCGCAATATTTAATGCTAAAAAAATAATAAAAAATAAGCACGAAACACGTGTCTAGTATTTTTAGGTAAAGAATCTATGTACAAAGTTTCAACACTGTATGTTGAAAAATTTCAAAGTTATAGGCTTGTTATGGTATCTATACTCCATTTGGTTAGGTACTTAACTAAAGGTAAACAACAAAAATGGCGGCGTTCAGAGCTGTTCAACCTTTTATTACAATGGTATCATATGAATTGGGAGTGAAATTAATAACAACACAACCAACAATCAATAAAACCAACGAACAAACAGAACAATAACTATCTAACACCATTTACGGCAAAAGAAACACAAAAACGAACGAAAGTAAAGTAAATACAAACTGTTACGTATGGCGTCTGGTTACCCGACTAAGTATAATATCGGTTAATTATTTCGCGCCGCTTCCTCGCAGTACTACTTCTCAACTTTTTCGAGTTATCTAAAGTCTACTACGCAGAAAAATGTTTTGAATATCTGTATTTTTAGATTCGTTTTAGTAGGCACATTGCAATACTTTTTGACATAATTATAAATTTTGATTTAATTAATTGTTTGCAAGTTTAAGAATAATAGTAACTAGTTAATATTAAACAAAGTAGTAAGATATGCTAGTATAAAAGGAGAATGTGATTTTGAGTTATTGAATAATTTATTTTGGTGATGTTTTATTTCGAAATGAAAAATGACCCTATAAAAGAACCTTTTTTATGATTTGTTTACCTTTAGTTAAGTACCTAACCAAATGGAGTATAGTTGTCCGTCACATCAATCTGTAGCATCGACTTTGGGCGACTGAGAGGGTTGTTTACCTCCTGTCCGGCTGTGCGCCCCCGCCTAGTGCCACTATGACCGGCAGTGACCTGTTTTGTGTGCGTATAATTGCGTGTAGGTACTTGAAATGTTTTGGGAAAAAATATAACATGCTGTAAAAATTATTGGAATCGATTCAGTTACTTATTCTGAACACAACATATTCTGGTTTCGCATATAATAAAAATAATGATGTATAGAGCAGAACAAGAAAACATAAATTAAAATCTATGCAAAATTAAGGAAGATAAAAGCATTTTAAGACTGAAGCGTCGGGATTGGGCGCGAAATTCCATTTTTTCATACTCAACTCAATTGTGAATAAGTTATTGTTGATGTCGCCATTTCTACGGCCATATACCTAGAATGTTATACACGAACAATTTGCCAAAAACAAACTCCTACATTTTATATCGACCTACAAATTGCGAAAAATTAATTGGAAATTGAATTTGGCGATGGAGCGAACGCCTTTGCCTTAAGTTGATGTAGGTTTTTTTTTTCACTCAGAGCAAGTGCAAGTGTTTATTTGTGTTACAATCCAAACTTGTAGATACATTACTGAGTCAAGGATACCTAAAAATAGGCTGTATAAGAGTGTGGCATATTTTTTATTCACCACATTATATGTTAAAA
Source organism: Subacronicta megacephala (assembly GCA_958496365.1). Classification (NCBI taxonomy): domain Eukaryota; kingdom Metazoa; phylum Arthropoda; class Insecta; order Lepidoptera; family Noctuidae; genus Subacronicta; species Subacronicta megacephala. The sequence goes on along the minus strand of OY292540.1, from coordinate 2,631,879 downwards.
CAGTATTGGAGAAGGTTGCTTGCAAAGTGACAAACATGAAGGTTATAATAGTTCTCTTTATGTGTATTGTGTTAATCGCAACGAAGCCAGAAAAGGGAGACACAAGGCATCCTAAAGAAAAGCATCCAGTAGGTAAGGCGAATGAGTTAGAAGAGAGTTTTGTAGTAGTAGTGCCTGCTACATGCTTACATGAATGGGTCGGCACGACCGGGCGACCGGGGAAGTAACTACCCTCCCACAGAATATCGACGTCAAGTAGCAGTATGTATACTGTTTCGTACGGTGAGGGGGGAGCGCCGGAGGCCCAATTCCTCTTTCAGTCCTCCCTCCCTTTTCCTTGCTCGGCAACGCATCTGCAAATCCTTTATTGAAGATGTTCATGGGCGGCGATGATTACTCGCCTGCTCGTTTGCCGAGTAATCCCATAAAAAAATAAGATAATTCCGAAAGTGTGCGCCAATCAACAAGTGATAGACATTTTTTTTATTTAGTTGTGCGGAAACGCAAGTCCAACGACATCATGCTACCGCCGCTTAAAAACAGAACCCCTTCAATTCCTTTTCGTTTAACGGGACCCTTAGAAGCCGAGCAAAAACAGATATAGCAGGTGAAACTGCGGTGCACAGCTGCCATTTGATAAACATTGTCGTTAAAAAAAGTTCAATTTTTCTTTTTCAGATGAATTCAATGTAAAACCACTAGGACTGGCTGCGCCAGAAATCGTAAAGATTTATGAATCTGTAACTGTGCCAAACAAGGAAAACAAGATGGACAACAAGATGAAACCATAGCTTGCACACAGCTAGGCACACCACATTACATCGCAAACCGATTAATATGTAAATACTGTAGCTACTTATTATGTTTTTAAAGAAAGAAAGAAATAAAACTTATTATTCTGACTTCGTACACTAAAAAAATACAAATGAATACAAAGGTAAAACTACAGTACCTAACCAAAATAAATATAAATACCTCATAAATTCCATTTTTCAACCGAAAAAAGGAGGAGGTTCTCAATTCGTCTGTATGTTGTTTTTTTTTTGTATGTTTGTTACGCGATATCTCCGCCAATTGTGGATCGATTTTAATGATTGTTTTGTAGGTCATTTTCGTTTGGTAGGTCATACTACAGAGGTGGTCCCGTTCGAATTTTATCGAAATCGGTTGAGCAGTTTTAAAAATATCAACAAAAATCTAAAAATTGTTTACATAGATGATATTAACGGTTACTCCGAAACATTGCTGTCTTATTGGAGTAATGCGTTTAGTTGGCTAACAAGTACTTATAAACACAACTTTCCACTAAAATTTAAAAAATAAAATTACTTTTAACAAAAAAGTTAAATAACATTATATCTAAAACAGTTTGGGAAGTCGGTGGCGAAAACAAAAGGCCCACTCTAATAGAAGTCACCGACTTCCCAAACTGTTTTAGACAACATTATTTTATTATTTTTTGAAAGCGGTTTAACTTTTTTGTAAAAGGCGAATGTCAGCGGCAGCGACGGTAGAGGTCGCCCTAGAAGGACATACACCGATCTTATCGGTGAGACGCTCCAAAAATGTCAGGTGCGGCGCGTGTGTATGAAAAGATGTATGAATGTGAAAGAAGCGGAAAGAGTTATACAAGAGTTGTAGCTAGTGGCGCCATTAAAAGCATAATACCCTTAGCGCTTGTTTTCAGACAGGACCATTATTTTTTAGTGATGCCACGGGCAGCTACAATCACAACTGAACGAAGTACCTACCTATATATGAATATATACATATAGATTTTGTATAACCTACCTGTATTATATTATCTACTATATAAAAATAAGTCGGGTTTTCCTTCTATAACTGCTATAACTCCAGAACGCACGAACCGATTTCCACGGTTTTGCATTCGTTGGAAAGGTCTCGGGCTCCGTGAGGTTTATAGCAAAGAAAATTCGGCGCGATCACGCGGGCGAAGCCGTGGGCGGAAAGCTAGTTATTAATAAAAAATATCTACTATATAAAAATAAGTCCGGTTTTCCTTCCTGACGCTATAACTCCAGAACGCACGAACCGATTTCCACGGTTTTGCATTCGTTGGAAAGGTCTCGGGCTCCGTGAGGTTTATAGCAAAGAAAATTCGGGGGCGAACACGCAGGCGAAGCCGTGGGCGGAAAGCTAGTTATTAATAAAAATAATTAAGTTAAATAAACATTAATCAAAATAAATAATTTAGTTTCTGTTATCGACATTATGGTATCAGTCGATCGCTTCCACATCATTTGTCTACCATGACAACAAATATAATAATATACCATCACGCTTGTATTCCCCGAAGGTTTAGGCAGAGGTCTACTTATGTATTGTGCCATTGTATTATGCCATTAACCGGGCACAAATCCAGACTCAGAGCTGCTGGTGGGAATTAATAGAAAAACCCAATAACACTGCACGACCTGGGGATCTAACCCAAGACCTCCAGCGTAGCAGTCGCGCTTAGGACCACTAGACTAATGAGGCAGGAGAGAAAAGAAGTAACAAACAAAGAAATAGACTAACAGTGCGTCCGAAAACCGGCGCATGTGTATGACAAGATGTATGAATGTGGACGAAGCAAAATAAGTATGCAAGAATCGTAGCAGATCGCGTTCTGTAGTTTCTGCCTACCCCTATGGGAAAAAGGCGTGAGTGTATGTATGTATGTGTGTATGCGTCCGAAAACTCCGAAATAACTCGGCGTATCTAAAGTCGTCCGCAAGTTATAAAACAATGAAAGAAGAGGAAAAAAAGATTACATACACTCACGCCTTTTCCCACAGTCATAGGCAGAAATTACAGGGGGCGTATTACCACGTATTATACAAATACAAAATACAAATAGCTTTATTATTGTTCTCTCACATAGAAAAACTTACATGCTTTTATTATTTAACATTTGTGGCCTGTCGCACAGCCCCCAGAAAATCGCCAGATAGCCCACTCAGAAGCCACGTCCCCGTCCCATGGTTTAGAGTAGGACAGAGACGGAACCACCGATCAGGCCACATTAGCCCATCCTGAGGCTGCAAGAGACAGGCCCAGAATCTAGTGTACATTACAAGGATATTTATAATAATCTATGTAAGAGACTGGTTTCTGTACTAGGAGACCTGTATGACAGATGACCAGATTGATTGATATTATGCAATCATTTTTAGGTTGTGAGTAAGGTATGCTGCTCTACAGGTTAAATTCAAAAATCATCGCAATAATACGTGGTACAACGGCACCAGAACCCCACTTGCAACGTCTCTTGCATACGAATTCAAAAGAATATTCTGTGATGGTTTCGTCATGTTCAGAGTATTGATAAAAGACGATTAGTAAAGGGAATTTATAAGGCGAATGTCGGCGGCACCGTCGGAAAAGGGTCGCCCTAGAAGGACATACACTGATCCTTTCGGCGAGGTTCCAAAAGGTAAGGTGCGTAGTACTCGCAACCAGCGCGTGTATGAAAGAACCGAAAGAAGTATGGAGACAACAATAAAAAAAAACAACCTGTTTTGTGACAAAAGACACACAGCATGACAAGGGCGTAGCGAGGTACGGGCAAGGGGGGGAGAGCGCAGCCGCCCCCCTTGAAGATGCAGGAATGCTCACAATCCGTGTATTTATAAACAAAAACAAAGTTGATTGTATTGACAGGCGAATTTTATAAGATTGAACTATGATCACTGATGGATATTTTATTTCATACCATCATACCATCACGCCTGTATTCCCCGAAGGGTTAGGCAGAGGTGCACTTAATGTACACCCACAGTTCGCCGGTATGTTTGGGTCCCATGTAATAGGGGACGAGCCTATTGCCATTCACCGGGCACAAATCCAGACTCCGAGCTGCTACTGAGAATTTCATAGAAAAACTCAATAACACTTTTTGCTCGACCTGGGGATCGAACCCAAGACCTCTAGCGTAGCAGTCGCGATTGGGACCACTAGACCAACGAGGCAGTCATATGTTATTTCATCGTTGGCGTATTAGGACATAAGGAAAAATACTCTACTGTCATTGTAAATGAAACCACATACCTACCTACTAGTTTCATTTTATGTTAAAATCCATATTGAGAATTAGGTTACCCACAAAAACAAAATTACAAATCATACAGCATTATAAATACAAATGCCCCATTATATTTACCACA